>CAUYTI010004311.1:0-24106 GCA_963575145.1 Galago senegalensis | reverse complement strand
GCTTTCATATGAAAGCTATAATTTAGTTTCATAGTGCATTTAGTATCCATAGTGCATTGGATACAGTATCTCAAGAATGGAAGAAAAAATCCAGATTCTTAAAAGGCCAGGTGTGGTGGCTCACATCTATAATCCTAGCCAGGCAGGTGGATTGCCTGAGCTCAGGAGTTCCAGACCAGCCTGGGCAAGAGTGAGACCCTGTCTCTAAAAACAAATAGCTGGGCATTGTGACAGGCGCCTATAGTCTCAGCTACTTGGGAGACTGAGGCAAAAGGATCACTTGAGCCCAAAAGTTTGAGGTTGCTGTGAGCTATGATGCCACGGCACTCTTACAAGGGTGACAAAGTGAGACTCTGTCTCAAAAATAAATAAATAAATAAAATCCAGATTCTTCTTATCAATGAAATATAAGGCACTGATATCCTAACATAAAAAGTTTATTATGCAAATATATTCACACACATGTTTAAAATGTGACAAATCCTACTATCCTTAATACATTGGTAAATAAATGTTTTTGTTTTTTTGCAGTTTGGGCCAGGGCCAGGCTCAAACCCGCCACCCCCGGTATATGGAGCCTGAGCCCTACTCCCTGAGCCACAGGAACCACCCTGTACATTGGTGAATGTTTACACACTCACATGAATTGCAAAAATGCAGAAAAGGAGTACACAATATCATGAGCAAACCCATGTAAGCCCAGGGTATTTTGTTTCCCAGATTTCAATACATTAACTTTTAAATTTATATTTCTCATAACAGACAACCAATGTCTCAGTCATCATATGAAATATAATCTATTTTCAATTTTCTTTCTTTTCTTCAAAGGTCGAGTATATCAGAACAGAAAGAAATGTTTTAAAGCAAGCACTTTTGTTGAAGAAAAAGAAACTCCAGGCCTCTCACCGTGAGTAGAAGATAATCCCACAGCGTGGCGTGAAGCAAGGTAGCTAAGCCACAGATGAAGGCCGACTCCCTGCGCAGAACACTACACAGATATCAGCGATGACGGGGTGAGAGCAAAACCCCTCGGCGAGAGGTGGGAACTTGAGCCATCTAGGCTTACACAGGGAAAGGGCAGAAGAAGCAGCACCACAGTACACAAGAGCAAACGCTTCTAATCTTCTAGTGCTCAGGTTGTTTTTTATTAGAACAATGATACCTAGAGAACATGGCGATGTGTGAACACCACAGCAGAAAGTCATTTCAATTTAGCTCCGAGTTCCCTTTGCTATAGTCAGAGGCACCTAATAATATCACCATATGCTTTGAAAAGAACATTTTTCACTGCATTTAAACAAGCATATGGTGAAATACTTTTTAGTGTTATCTTTTCGATGAAGTAGAGAAGAATAGATGTGGTATATATTTCTAACATATAAGAAGCTTGAAGACCTTTGAGATATACTTATAACATCAGAATAGGTGGATTAATAATTTTCTTGACATATTTCTGCATGTTTGATTAATTAATCAGTGTCTTGAGACTATGTCATTTTATATCAAGATTTGAGTGTACATGGGTTAATTTAGTAATAGATATCATTTTAATTGGATTCGAAATTGGGGTATATATCCCCAGGGATCTAACTGGTCAGAGTAGTCAAAAGTATTAATTAATGAACTTCAGAATATTAACTTATTTTCTGAATGCCTATGGTCCTCTTGAGTTCACAGAGTTGTGAAAGTTTTCCTCCCAGCACTAACTGACGCCCACACACTTTGGTTTTATAAAGATGAGTCAAAAGTGAAATTATAAAAAAAAAGTCTAAAAATTTTATCACAGGCCTTCTGTTACTGATTTTTTAATTAGTTTACTGAAAATATGTCAGTAGTATCCAGGAAAATTTCGATTTTGTGTTCCTGGATTACCTAGAGCTACTTTTTACCAAGTAGCAATGCATTGGCCAGTGTTACCATATTTAGTCAAGTAAACAGGATTTTTGTCAATCTATTTCAGAAATAATATGCTTACTCAGTAGGTTGAAGGTCGGAAACCATGAGAATTAGTTGTGGCTCTTCCATTAACTCTTTGTGCTGCCCTGATCCAGTTAACCTGTTTTGCGTTTGGTGCCCTTGCTTGTGAAATGACACTGTCCTCTGACATTGCCTGTCACTGGAGCCCAGGTTCGTGAAGCCTGAGGAGAGAAGAGAAACTGTCTACTTGCTAACTTTGTTGTGTTACCTACCAATCACTTGAAGACACAAATATGAGGTATTGCACATTCTGTACCTTACAGGCATGGCACTTTGAGAAATTCTTGAGCAACTTTGGTTCTAAAAGGGAGAACCCAGACGGGCATGGTGGCTCACACCTGCAATCCTAGCACTTGGAGAGGCCGAGGAAGATAGATAACTTGAGCTCAGGAGTTTAAGACCAGCCTGAGCAAGAGCGAGACATCTCTCTATTAAAAACAGAAAAACTAGCCCAGGTACTTAGGAGGCTGAGGCAAGAGAATTGCTCGAGCCAAAGAGTTTGAGGTTTCTGTGTGCTGAGATGCCACAGCACTCTACCGGGTAGACTCATGATTTGTTGGCTGTGATTTTCTTTTTTTGAGACGGAGTGTCACTCTGTCGCCCTGGGTAGAGCACTGTAGAATGCCACTTGCTACCTAGTAGATCTGTGACCTTGAACCTTGAACCTCTCTGTGCCTTAACTTTCTCATATATTTAACGGGGATGATTAAAGGATGTACCCATTTGAACTGTAATGAGGATTAAATGAGTTTATTCATGTAAATCACTTAGTAAGAAGAGAATAAAGTAAATGTTAAACATCCAATAAATCTTAGGTGTTATTTAAGCAGAAAATAATTATATTAATATTTAATTAATTCCAAAGTATTAATATTGTAATAATAAAATATTATTAAGATGTTATTGGATCATATTCTATGATTCTGGAAAATGGAAAACTGGAGAGATAGAAAACCGATCTCTATGCCTGGCACGGGGGCTCTTGCCTGTAACCGAGCACTCTGGGAGGCCAAGGTGGGCAGATCACCTGCGCTCAGGAGTTTAAGACCAGCCTGAGCAAGAGCAAGACCCCACTTCTAAAATTAGCCTGGTGTTGTGGCAGGCACCTGTAGTCCCAGCTACTTGGGAGGCCGAGGCAAGAGAATCACTTGAGCCTGAGAGTTTGAGGTTGCTGTGAGCTGAGACATGACAGCACTCTACCCAAGGTGACAAAGTAGGCTCTGTCTAAAAAAAAAAAAAAAAGAGAGATCTCTCTTGAGGTTTCAGGTGGGTGAGGGACATCCCAAAAGGAGCAGCACTGAGGGCATTTGTTCCATATCACAGCTGTGGTGGGTATGACATACAGGACTTCACACACTATCAAAGTCCACAGAGCGGCACTTTGCCGTGGGGAAATTTATAGCATGTGAAATTTCTAAATAGAAGGCTACTTGAGAGCTTGTATGACCACTGTAATATCTGGAGACCTAGGCCTAGAACTGAGCAGGAGTAAAGACGACCAGTCATTGGCAGGACCACAGCCCCCGTCCATTCAGTGGGGACCAGACACTGCACTACCATGCGTGGAACATGAGAAGCTGCCCTCGGGGTCCCTACTGCTCCTGGGGACAGGATGTTGACCCTTTTATGGCAACCACCTACTACTGGAGAGGATTTTCTGCCCCTGAGTCTTGGGCCACTAGCTACCAATTCAAAGCTACAGCAAGTGCAAAAGAGTGAAGGAACAAGCCAACCCAGATCACGCACGACACTCAACTCACCGGTACAAGGCTGGGCAAATACTGCCCCAACCACATCAGTAAGGAAGGGGGTTTTCTTTTTTAATTTTTTTATTTTTTATCATTATAGAAACAATTACATATATTATAGGGTACATGCGATGCTTTGATAGGTATACAATGCATAATAATCAAATCAGAGTGACCGGGGTACCCATCACCTCAAGCAGTTATCATTTTTTTGTGTTAAGAACATTCCAATAACATCTTAAATATAGGGATGGGTTCAGATGCTGGGAAGCAAAATACAAAACTATAAAAGAATACAAAGTAAACACATCAATAGTAGGTTTTTCAATGACTTTTTGAATCTGATTTATGGTAGAGAACTGAAATAAGGACTTTCAGAGAAGCAGTTCTCATTAACAGGTAACGTTAACAGCAACTATTCAGTATTTAATTTAAATATAAACTGCATTTAACAAGAAGCAGTATGTTATCACAGAAAGAATACTGAAAGGCATCGACCTCTCTTGACTTCATAGACAAATCCCTGGTTGCCCTTGAGGCTTTATCCTCACATCTTTAAAATGAGACAGACCAACACAGAGCCGGGAGAGTGAAAGGAGGTAAAATTTATGAAAGAGTTTTTAAAACTCTATAAATACGGCCAGACATGGTGGCTCACACCTGTGATGCACCTTGGGAGGCTGAGGCAGGAGGATTACTTGAGCTCAGGAGTTCAGGGCCAGCTTGACCAAGAGCTAGACACCCTCTAAAAAAAAATAGAAAAAAAAACCTAGCTGGGCATGGTGGGGGCACCTGTGGTCCCAGCTACTTAGGAGGCTAATCCAGAAAGATGACCTGAGCCCAGGAGTCTGAGGTTGCTGTGTGCCGTGACACTGTAGCACTCTACCCAGGGGACAGAGTAAGACTGGGTAGAGTACCAAACAAACAAACAAAGAAACTATACATCCTACATAAATGGAAGTTATGGAATAAAAGGAGACTTTTACATTACTTAGATTACTACATACGGAAGGGGTAAGAGCTCTAACATGTTTTTTGAAGAAGTTTCTATACTTCTGCCTTACATTCCCATGGCATCCCCTAGAGCGGGCACAGTGCCCCTACACTCCCAGGGTGTCTCTCTGTCCACTTTCTAGCTACTCTTCTGCCTCTGATGAAAGGAGGAACTGCTGGGATCATCCTCATTCTTGGATCAAAATTTACAAACAGCAGAATTACTATCCCTCAAACTCGGGTGGCCAACATTTTTTCTCTGCCATATATTGGAAGACAAAGAGTTGTGTTGAGCTACTCATTAAACAAACACTAATGAAAGCCCATTAGTGGGGGGGGGGAAGTCCATGCATACTAAAGTCCTCACGAAATCAGCACGTGGTGCCCCCGTCACCCTGGCCACAGGTTGGACACCCCTGTGAGGCAGAAAGACTAAGGGCCACTGATCCTCTGCTTTGCAACACTGTACTGCCAGTTCCCAGCGCGAAGTCTGGTCTGGAGACAGGTGGCCATGTCCTTCCACAGGGCAGCTCTGGAACTAAGCCCTGCTTAGACCTCTAGCCCTCTGCCTCAGGAACCTTTGCTACTTGATAAGCGAATGTTCCTTTTAAAGATATAGGACTTCTATTCTATTTTAGAAGATGGTATTTGTACTTTGCTTCCCAGGGGACCTGCTGTTTCCTAGTCAAGAGTCTTAGGGAGAAGGTGGTCAGTGGTTGGATTTAGCATTAAAATTCCAACCAAAACAGCAAATTATTTTTAATGAAAGAAAAAAGTCTTAGAATAATACCTATATAACAGCCAGGCACAGTGGCTCATGTCTATAATCCTAGCACTCCAGGAGGCTGAGGAGGGTAGATTGCTTGAGCTCAGGGGTTCTGGGCCAGCCTGAGCAAGAGCAAGATCCCATCTCTACTAAAAATAGAAAAATTAGCCAGGCATTTGAAAAGTAGCCAAGTATTGTGACGGGCACCTGTAGTTTCAGCTACTTGGGAGGCTGAGGCAAGAGGATCACTTGAACCCAAGAGCTTGACGTTGCTGTGAGCTATGATGCCACAGCACTCCACCTAGGGCAACAGTGAGACTCTGTCTCAAAATAAATAAATAAACAGTACCTATATTATAAATATATTTCTGTCAAAACAAAACTGTCCCCAAAGTCTGCATACATGCCTCTGTGAGTTTGAAGGGAAGGTGGAAACCATCCCTTTGTGTCTGTCGTGAGCAAGGAGAAGGGGCAGAGGGTGAGAGAGGGACAGTGTGAAGAAGACCATTTGTTCCTCCGTGGCGTTCTGTACTGTTTGAACACATACAATGAGCACGTCTTTGCTATTATGTGTGAGTCTTCATAGAGTGGCCAGTTCTTAATACATGGAAAAGTAACTCGATGAACCTCAAAAATCTGAGGAACAGCAGATCTCATCCACAGGAACTTACCTTCCGCAAGTGTGCCATCGTATTGGAAACAGACGCTCCCTCCCTGCAGAAAATTCTACCAAAAATACGAGAATCTGTGAAAAACATCACTAAAAGAAAATATAAAATAAAAATAACTCCTACTTTAATTTCGCTCTTGCCTTGCTGTCACCTCTGGAAAGAGACTATTAACCCAGGGGTGTTTCCAGGGAAGGATGAGAGCTTATCAGTTCTCTGAGAGTACAAGACAGGGTGCAGTTTGCCAAAGCAGGAACTGATGCTTGTCTTCTGGAGGCAGGTGGTGTTATTACACGTTTGTGTGCCCAGACACACAGCACACACATACACACGTCTGAGCTACGCATATCGGTATTAGCACAATTCACACACAAATACACATGACTGAGCTTCCTAAAATCAAGGACTATGACTGAGCCATCTTGGTAGCACAG
The DNA here is from genome assembly GCA_963575145.1 of Galago senegalensis. Taxonomy (NCBI): domain Eukaryota; kingdom Metazoa; phylum Chordata; class Mammalia; order Primates; family Galagidae; genus Galago; species Galago senegalensis. Next base: position 17,520 of record CAUYTI010004311.1, on the reverse strand, counting down.
TACCTAGTGCAGCATCTGATACCTAGTCTCCCAGACATATGTTCGGAACTGTGAAACCTATTAGTAGGTATAACTGGGGGAAGCCGTACTATGCTAGCAATTTAAATACACTGTCATTTAATCTACAGCTACTTACTGAGTTGTTACGGCCTGAATTATATTCCCCACCACCACCACCAAAATTCACTTGTTAAAATCCTAACCAACTTGTATGCCCCAAATCTACTAAAACAAAAAATAAAAAATAAAACAAATTTTAAGAAATAAAAGGGGGAAAAAAGATAATGGAATAGTAACTCAAAACGCCAATCAAAAATCTTTTAAAGAGTGAACAATTTCATTGAGAATGAAAGTGAAGTAAAATTTTGGGATATGATCAATTAAAAATAAGAGAATGTGACCACTGAGAATAAAGCATTTAAAATTAAAATAAAATGAAGTCATAGGAAGGGCCCCTGATCCAATGTAAGAGGAAGAGATTACCACACACACGTGGAAGGAAGATTATGTGGCCACACCAGCGGGGACGGCGTCCAGGTAACACAAGAGGCCTCACAATAAACCAATCCCACTGACTCTCTGAATTTGGACTTCTACCCTCTGGAATTATGAGGAAAATAAATTGATATTGTGTTACCTGTGGGGGCAGCCTAGCAAGCAAAGATATTAAATGAATAAATGTTCTTACCCAACTGCCTGATTTCTCTGCTTCAGTGCAGGCAGTGTGCCCGGTGGACTTGGAATGGCTACCTGCTATTCTCCTTGCCCTCCAGCCCTTTCACTTCATTCAGCAGCCCTGCTCTTCCAATGGGCTTCTCTTCCACGAGTCCTGATGGGTTAGCCAGACACAGGGTAAGCACAAGATCAAAACCATGAAGATTCCTTCCCCTACACTTGGTCTAGGGGAGACTTCCAACCCAACCTTGCAACCAGCCTCTTTGTCTTCAAATCTGAACCCTGACTAGAATCACAGGGGATGGAAGGAAGGAGTTTCAAAGCTAGTTCCCTAAAAGGATTCCCCTGAGTGATCACCACAGAGATCCCTGGAGCTGCCCTGGTTGTTTGTCCTTCCCAAGGCTTTGAATTTCCATCTCTTCCTCTACCTCTGAACCTGTGGAGATACTTTCAATTCATTCCGGGTTGTTTGTTTGTTTGTTTGGCCTAAACTCACTAAAGACAGTGTCCATTCCTTGCAGCCAAAAAGATCTCAAAACCACTGAACAGTTCTCAAAAGCTTCATCAGTGTTACACGTATTAATTTGCAAAGCCAAGTTCCTATCATGAACATGAGTGAATTCGTAGTCTCTGTAAGGAAAAAATGTTTGAGAATTCCTTGCAAAATAAGGAATCACACCTACCCAGCAGAGGTAGATGACAATACCAGTTTGCAGATGAAAAGGTCAAAGAACAGATGCTAATATAGAAACAGACTTTTGCAACATGTCTAATAGAACTTACTAGAAAAATCAGGGGCGAGAGAAAACAGGACCTGGGAAAGTTGAGCCGTTGCTCAATACGCAGGCTGGAGTTGGCCCTGCAGAGCCCCGTGGCCAGCAGCTAACATGGACCTGGAAAGTGACTAACTGCAGGAATTTTGCAACAACACCTTTGCTCTCCTGAACTATCACACCCCCAAATCAGACTGTTGTTACAGAGACTCTACCTTGTGACAAAGGTGACTTAACATTGTAACTGTGTAAAAGAATTTTAAAATTATTTTCAGTAGTAAGAATTTCTCATCTTCCTGCACATGTAATACACAAAAGAAGTTCAGTCTGTGCCCAGTGATTTCCCACAATAGAAATTACTTATTCTGCATTTATTATTTATATCAGGAGCACATTGCTGGCATCAAGTTTATAAAAATATATTCACCATTCCCTTATCAGTCACAATTTTAAAACTCACCTAAAGCCAGATAATACAAGTAAATCTCAGAATTAACATAACCTTTTCTGCTTAAATTTTAAAACAGCAATATAGCTTACATTTACTTTTTTATCCTCTTTCCATCTTACAATTAAATTCTGTTAGCTTTTTTCTAGTATCTGGGAGCTTTTTACTTGTGGTTTTACTTTTTTTTTAACCCATCAGGAAACCGCTGAACAGTTTTCAAAAGCTTTATCAGCCACAGTCTAAACTGATTTGATCATTCATAAAACTGGCATAGTTCACACTGCCAGCTGCTACCTTAATTAGTAAGTATTAGGAGTGACCTTTTACACACCACTGGAGGAAATCACCTCCCAGGCAGGTTAACCAATGGGTATCAGCAGGGAAGCCTTATTATCATGTTGAAAATCTAAGAAAGTTCACAGGCATCCCATTACCAGCCACAGAGCTAATACTCATTTCACCCAGCTATAAATCTACAAATTAAAATCTCCCTTTTTCACACCTGTCCACCTCCACTTGCCTCTTCTCCTTCCTCTCCATCTGTTTCTCGATATTTCTATGCAATGTTCCAAATCAATCAATGCCAGCTCAACAGATTAGCTCCCAAACAGAAAGAAAACAGAAAATAATTATGACTTAGGAGATCCTAAAAACCTCCATGGTGCTTTGGTAACAGTTAACATTGCCCCAAAATTTCCATCACTAGTAACCACAAGAGAACTTAAGGCCTAGTGTATCTCAAACAACTCTTAAAATACAGCAGTAGTGGTAAGTTGGCACAGGAATAGCCATTCTCATGAGAGGGCTGGGGATGGAAAACCCAGGCAGTAAGCCGCTCTGATGTGATCAGTCACTAGTAGAATCGGAGATTTAAAGGCAGAAATGGAGGAATGGGATGGCATAAGAGGTTGCTTCAATGAGAAGGCAGGGGGAGGGCAGATCTTCATTTCTCATTTGTGTTGAATGTAAAGTTACAAATTGAAAAATTGGGTGTATAAGTGAATATTTATTTGAAATAATAAAATACAACAATGAATTGCTCATTTTTTAAATAAAATTAAAATGGCCAGGCATGGTGGCTCACACCTGTAATCCTAGTACTCTGGGAGGCCAAGGGGGAGGATCCCTTGAGCTCAGGCGTTAGAGACCAGTCTGAGCAAGAGCAATAACCCTTCTCCACTAAAAATAGAAAAATTAGCCAGGTGTTGTGGCAGGTGCCCATAGTCCCAGCTGCTCAGAAGGCTGAGGCAGGAGGATGACTTGAGTCAAGTTGGAGGTTGCTCCAGCTAGGTTGATGCCATGGCACTCTAGACTGGGCAACAGAGTGAGACTCTGTCTCTAAATAAATAAATCCATCAATAAATAAATGTAAAATGCCTTTTGAATACTTTTTCTACATTTTTTTATCTGTATAGTCTTTATTCTTTGATCACCGTTTCTTTCTTTTCTTTTTTTTTTTTTTTGAGACAGAGTCTCACTTTATCACCCTCAGTCACAGCAATCTCCAGCTCTTGGGCTTAGGCAATTTTCTTGCCTCAGCCTCCTGAGTGGCTGGGACTACAGGCTCCTGCCACAACACCTGGCTATTCTTTGTTGCAGTTAGGCCGGAGCCGGGGGTTCGAACCTGCTACCCTCGGTATATGGAGCCAGCCCTTACCCACTGAGCCACAGGCACTGCCCCCTTTGAGCACCTTTTCAAAAGACAATTAGGTCATATTTTCTATATAGAGAATAGAAAATTCAGTCTTCCTTTTAACACAATTAACAGACATTTTTAAATTACTGATTATAGAAGTTTCTTTTAACTTTAATACCTAATTTTCAATGTCCAGTAAATTTTTAGGATTGTTTATGAATTTGAGAAAAGCCCTCCTTAGTGTCTTTCCCAGGTGACTGGTTCCTGGTTCTGTACATTTCCAGCCATGTTCCTTTCTCTTTGCTGCCCCGTATTTTCGATACCAAGGACATGCCCTCCAGCCTTGCACCCTCGAATCTGGCTGCCTGGTCAGGGGGCACACCAGAGGAAGCGATTCCTACATGATGTTCATTTTACAACCGCACGTGAAATGTAGAACACACATCAGTAGCCTTTTTCCTTTTATAACATTTCTCCGAAACCAAGTCACAAAGTCTAGAACACTGAAGAGCGTGGTGCAGATGCATGCCCAGTGTTATGGTGTGTCAAACACTGTGAACCCCACGCATTTGCCCGGAATCATCTCCTTAACAGAGCAGGTGCTGTTGTGACTCAGCTTTCTTCCAGGCCTTTATAGGTAGCTGTGCTGACCAAATTACCTGGTTATTCAGAAAACTCAACAAAACATTAGATCATATTTATTTTTGATAATTTAATTCATATCCAGGTGTTGAACAAAAAAAGCATTCCTTCTTACACAGACCCAAATCAGTTTTTAAAAAGGCATTGCTCAGAAACAGTGAAAATAATGAGCCCGTGCCCTCTGCATGTAAAACCACGCACAGCAGCGGACCAACGGCAGATGTTCATGTCCAGGGTGTACCATCCCTGTTATTCTATTCTTACAAAATGTTATGTTCCATCACAAACTACGCAGTTTACTCAAGAACTGATAACGGTTCCCACAGTGTTTAATATAGAAGCTAGATTTTAAAACCACAAAATAAAAATAATATTTTCATAGAGTTAATTGAAAGCATCCATTCACACTATTCTTAGGACAGTTAGGAAGTTTCTGGTTTGCATCTCAAGGATTTTGTAAAATTAAAAAGCTCTATAGGCATTTTTCACTCTGAATTTAATAGTTGATTAAAAAATATTAAATTAAAACCTAAAAATATTTCTTTATGGTTCATTTGGCCCTTTAGGAAATTTCTTTAGGCAAAAAAGTGTTTAGGAGATCAAGACAAAAATAAATGTGTTTTAAAATACCTTTGATTGTAAACAATATTACTCACAGGCGGCTGTTCTCAATCTTGGATGCCTATTAGAAACACCTCGGGAGTGTTTAGAAGCCCTGCTGTCCAGAACAAACCTCAAACAAGTTAATAAAAAATCCTATGTTTAAGACCCAGGTATCAGTGTTTTTTAGGTTCCTAAGTGATTCCATTGTATGTTCAAATCTAAGAACAATTGTTTTATAGTGTAATCAGCTACCAGCCAAGAACAGATAAGAATATTTTGTACATTTGAGAAAGTACAAAAAAAAAAAAAAAGAAAGAAAGCACTTTGGGGTTGTTTGTTTGTTTGTTTGAGACTATTGCCTTGGGTAGAGTGCCATGATGTCCTCATAGCCCCCAGCAACCTCAGACCCTTGGACTTAAGCCACCCTCTTGCCTCAGGCTCCCAAGTAGCTAAGGCTACTGGTGTCTGCCACAAGGCCCAGCTACTTTTTCTATTTTTTGTAGAGGCAGGGTCTTGCTCTTGCTCAGGCTGGTCTCAAACTCCTGAACTCAAGGGATCCTCCCACCTCAGCCTCCCAGAGGGCTGGAATTACAGACCAAAACCACCAAGCCATGCTGAGAAACAACTGTAATTTTCTGCTATTTAATTTAGAGGAAAAGCTATACAAAGTCTCAAAATTGTGGGAAGGTTATTCCTAGAATTGTCATTCTAGAAATAACAAATGGTCAAATATGACTATAGTAAAGAAGCTTGCAAGGGAAGCTAAACTTGAAGAGGGCCCCAAAGTGGGGTCCACCCCCGGGACAGAATCAGGCAGGGCCAGGGAGACAGAGACTCAGTTCTCTCTCTCTCTGTCTGTTCACGGTGCGATGCCACTGCCAGGGTTCCTTCAGAACCTCCCTACAGTGTACTGACAGGGCCTTTGAAAAACAAGAAAGCCAACCTGGGGCTCAGAGTATCAAATGAGAATTTAGTAATTTTATTAAAAAGTTTAAGATATTTATAATTATAGAAAGTGTTAGTTCGTCATTTATGGAAAGGATATGTTTCCCTTCTACAACAAAGTTGTTTTAAATTTTATAAGAGTCTTTTTTTTAAATATAGGGCAAGTGTACAAGTAGAATACACATAGAATTGTAAAAGTCACAAAATGGAAAATAATTGTTTGAAAATTGAGATCTAAGCTGTCTGAAAGCTATGGTCATGAAATCAGGCTTACTAGCCTTTAGATTCAGCCCCAACGACAACCATTTATGAGTGCCTTTATGGAGAGATGCAAGATGGATCCATTATAGTGAACACTGAAAAACTAGTTTGTGGCTTGGTGCCTGGAGCTCAGCGGCTAGGCCGCCACCCACATACACCGGAGCTGGCAGGCATGAATCCAGCCCAGGCCTGCAAACAAAAAACAACAACTGCAACCAAAACATAGCCAGGCACTGTGGCAGGCGCCATGGTCCCAGCTACTTGGGAGACTGAGGCAAAAGAATCACTTAAGCCCAAGGAGTCCGAGGTTGCTGTGAGCTGTGACGCCACAGCACTCTACCGAGGACAACAAAGTAAGACTCTCTCAACAAAAAAAAAAAAAAAAAAGAAAGAAAAACTAGTTTATATCAATTTTTAACAAACTGCAGGTATGACCTATTAGAGGGCTCTGAAAACAAAGTAGTAGGTCTTACCAACATACATTTTTAAACCTGAATATGTTATAAAATACCAAAGTGTATCATTTTCATACTTAGCAACAATAAGTATTAATCTGTGATACCTTGGTTTCAATCAGTACATACATATGCTATGAAATATATTTCTTACTGTAAGTCAAATGTTTGAAAAACACTGCTTTGTGTATATTAGCTGTTTGAACAGTTTATGAAACTTATAGGGGATTATTATTGTTATCATTCTCTGCAGAAGAAAGTGAACTGAGGCGTTAAAAAAAAATAGGCATTGGGGGCGGCGCCTGTGGGTCAAAAGAGTAGGGCACCGGCCCCATATGTCGGAGGCCGTGGGTTCAAACCCAGTCCCGGCCAAAAACTAAAAAAAATTTAAAAATAGGCATTCATTTGCTCCAGGTCACAGAGAGAAAATGGAATAGCCAGACAGTGACTCAGGCAGAGTGACTCTAATAGTTCCTGCTCTTAAGATTGTTCTCTAATCCCATGAGTCTTTGCTCTCCTCCCCAGCCTTTGCTATTCTAAGGCCCATGGCAGGAAGCCTGCCCTCACCCACCTATGACGAAATCTCAAAAAAAAATTTGATTTGTTTGCTGACATGGCTCAGATTAATCTAGTTCTTCATAAGAGGCTTAAGGAATTCTCAGCATTCTAATCATACTCCAAAAACACTGAAAATCATAATATGCCTATAGTAGATTAAACATAGCTACAAATTGTTGGCCCCTCTGAGAGGTAGAGTTGATGTCCCGTCCACTTGAATCTGAGAAGACTATGACTGTTTTAACCAACAGACCACAGCATAAGTGAGGCTATGTGACATCCAAGGATAGGTTACCAGAAGCCCTGCAGCCTCTTTAATCATTGAAACACTTACTCTTGGAGCCCTGAACCTCCGTGTGAGAAGAACCCTGGGGCTTCCATGCAAGAAAAGTGAGGTACATGCACTCAGGTAGACAGTCCAGTCACCCAGGCTAAGGCCCAGACATGGGTGTGAAGCTAAGTGTGGACCACCAGACCAGGCCATTTATTAAATACCACCAACAGACTTCCAGCTATGCCATGTAAAACAGAATAATGATCCAGTTAGGCCCTGTCCAAGATTTTGATCTTCAAAATGCAAGCTGTGGAAGTTTCAAGCCACTGGGGTGTGGGGAGTTGGTTACACAGCAATAGCTAACTGGACCAGAACTTGGTACATGGGAGTGGGGGTGCTTTTCACAAAACCTAAAACATGGCATTGACTTTGGAACTGGATCGGGCCAGAAACTCGGGCCTTAAAGTAACTTTTAGCAAAAACTGGAAGGCCCTTGAGGAGACTGTTAGTAAATGCCAGACAGGCCTCAAAGAATTCGGTCCAGGCTGGAACTGAGGGACTTGTTATCAGAGGCTGGAGAGAGGTGAGTTATTTTATTTTATGCAGTAGCAGCGAGTTTGGCAACACTGTGTCCTGTGAGGAACAGGTAGATCTGGCCAGCAAGGTTTTTCAGCAGTGTTGAAAGTGCCAACCGTTTCTTTTAGCCATGTATGACAAGATGTGATTATAGAAAGAAGAACTGAGAGAGCTGGTCAGTCTTTACAGCCAAAGTTCAAGACTTCAGACGTGTAAGCCTGTTTGTCTCCTGGAGAGGGTCAAGAGGGGCCTTGCTAGGTTTGAAAATAAAACTCTTTCTCATTCCCAGCCTTTCCAGATAACAAAAGGTTCCCGAAGTAGAAAACAGCTACAGAAAGAGTTAAGATTTTTTTTTTTTTTTTTTTTTTTTTTTGTGACAGTGCCTCAAGCTGTCGCCCTGGGTAGAGTGCCTGTCATCACCACTCAGCAACCTTCAACTCCTGGGCTCAAGCGAGTCTCCTGCCTCTACCTCCCAAGTACCTGGGACCACAGGTGCCCGCCACAATGCCCAGCTATTTTTTGGTTGCAGCCATCGTTGTTGTTTAGCGGGCCCGGGGTTGGATTCAAACCCGCCAGCTGAGGTACATGTGGCTGGTGCCTTAGCCACTTGAGCCACAGGCACTGAGCCCAGAGTTAAGATTATTTTAAGGATGTGGCTAAATGATTTTTTAATTGATCCTCTCCAGTAGACAAACAGGCTTCCACATCAATAGGAACTTTGTCTCAAAGCACCTTGATTGTCAGCCCCAGCCAGAGAGGACCTCTCTTGAAAAGATTTGAGGGTATGGCTTTTGTCCAATAGAGTCAATCCCAATAAGATTCAGAGAAAGCCCACAAAGCTTTTAAGAAAATGCACCTTACAGAAGCATCATGGGCTTAGACTGAAGGGGACAAGGAAGCTCAGAGGCCATAGGCCGCCAGTGTTCTGCAGATGGTAGGAAGCCGGTTGAGAAACCACTCAACCACCAGCACGAAGCTCAGCAGAGCGCAGCACCTGCCGCCACAGCAGATTTCCAGGGACTTTGTGGATTCAAACAACACAGATTGTTGATCTTATAGTTCCCTAGATCCAAAGTCATGACACGTTTCACCAGACTAAAACCAAGATGTTGGCAGGCTGCATTCTGTTTTCGAGTCTCTAAGGAAGAAACTGTTTCCTGCTCATTCTGGTTGTTGGCAGAATTTGCCACCTACAGATTATAAGGTCGAGTTCCCCATTTGCTTGCTGGCTATCAAATGAGGACATTTGCAGCTTCCAGAGGTGATCACGTCCCCTGGGGTCACAGCCTTTTTTCCTACCTTCAAAGCCGGCAGCAGCTTCTGTCTGATTCACTGCCCTGCTTCTCCTGCCCTTACAGCTCCAGGTGACCAAATCTGCCCACCTGACAGTCCAGAACGTTCTTTCCATCTCTAGTTCTTCACCTTAATCATATCTGCAAAGCCCCTTTCCCATGTAAGGTAACATAGTCCCAGATTCTGAGAATTAGGACCTGAATATCTTTGGGGAGAATTCTCTGCCTGCCATGATTTCTACATCAGCATCTACCCTCTACATCACCTAGGTGAGAAGCTACTCTCTATAGAAGGGGAGAGAATTACTTCCAATATTAATCACTATATAATCACTTTCTATGGCCACATAATGATTTATTGTAGACTTGCTATATGCCAGGCAAATGTGCTAAGTGCTTTTATAAGTATATTATAATTGTATTTTATAACTAGTGTATGAAATAATACTATCTCTGCTACAGAGGTGGAAATAGAGATTAAGTCACGTGAGGGTAATCACACAGCTGGCAAGGGGCATGGCTAGCGTCCAAGCCTGAGTCCATCTAACACTGGTAGTCTTCTTCCTCTCTGCTTCTTTGGTTCACTTCTTCTTAACATCCTTCATCTAACTAGACAGAAGAGAAACACAAACCGTGCAAACCAGCATCCTGTCAAAAGTGCATCCCCCACCTTCAGGCCCTGGTCTCCAGCTTGAATATAACTTAACCATATTACTACATAAGCTACATCATACTTTTTACCGCCATTTGCTTAATAAACCTAATACTTGATGTCCTTTAACTGTTATACAAAACAGACTTGAAGTATTGAATTAATCTCTCATATTGCAAAATTTTCCTTTCATCCTCTGGAAATTTTATAATTTCTTGTTTTATATTAATGAAACTTTTCTGCTACTTCTTCAGAAAACTTTTGCTCAAATTTTATTTTGCATCAGTAGTACCGGAAGCAAATCTATTGAAGAGGTATCAAGGTAATTTTATTCATATAATAATCAGCTGTAGGTTCAGAATGTTTAAAAAGAAGCTATTTCAGAACTCTGTGGAAAAAACGTCCATGTATTTTCTTTTTGTACCCCTTATAGTTTTTTACCTAGTGATTAGTTAAAATCACTTTCAATAATGTCACTTATCCTTTGTTCAAGAATCATACTTCTGGAATAGGCATTTCTATAGGGAAATTACCAAACTGCATCTTTCAGAATAAACTACGCAATAAATGTCATAAAAAAATAAAACTATCAATTAATAAAACCTGCTTTTCCTTTGGTAATTAAAAAGAAAAGATGGTCCAAATGTTTGGTTATACATTTTTCATCACACCTGGGTAACTGATACATCAAAGTGACAACATAAGTAATGTATATGAGAATAATTCGCTTCTGCTTGCTTTGGACCTCCCCCAGCTTCACACTCCGGAACCGGGATTCTAGTGTAAGTAGTTGGTTTGGGAGATTCCAGGAAATGCTGCCATGGAGCGGGACGTCCGTGGACTCTGTCTCATCAACTGTGAGCAGTCGGATTGTATCGAAAGGCTCTGCAAGCTGGGGCAGAACATGCCCTCCCCGGGGCGGAGACCGCTGGGGTATTTATCCACTAGCTGTCATTGGCTGAGAGCTGCTCCCCAAACGTAGATTCGTGGACCCCTTCAACCCTCTGGGAGCACAGGAAGGCTGCTCAGACCTGGAGGAAGCCCTCAGGCCACAGTCTGTGCACTATAGGAGTAGGACCTGAGATCGTATGGACAGTCTCTGAGATACTATTTTAGACGAGAGGAAGGCTAATATTTTCTGTAAAGGGCCAGAGAGTAAATATTTTAGGCTTCATGAGCCATTGCAACCTCTGCTTCAGCTACTCAGCTGTGGAGTTGTATCACAAAAGCAACCATGGACAATACAACAAAAAAAAAAATGAGCACAGTTATGACTCAATAACACTTAATTTACGGACACTAAAATTTAAATTGTGTATAATTTTCATGTGTTAGGAAATGTTATTCTTCTGATTTTTTTTCAATCATTTAAAAATTCAAAGACTCTTCTTAGCTATACAAAAACAGGAGGGAGGCATCCAGGCCATGTTTGCCAACCCTTGTTTTAGACTATGAAGCTAGTTACCAAACATTTATAAATTCCCATGGGAGATAACATTCAATTTGCAAACATACCACATGATAACATTCGACAACCAATTGAACACAAAAATGACCCTCTTGTTTTAAAAAATAATTTATTTCCATGTTAGTTTTACTGCTGGAGTTACTGATGAGTTATTAAATGAAGTGAACATGTATATGAAAATCCAAGTGATAAAAATTATCTCACACTTGTTTAAATGCTATTAGCATTCATTTCATTAACCTATTCTTTTAAGTCAAAATAACCTTGTATCTTATGACTACTAAAAAAAAATGAATTACTATATCACAGAGAGTTTTTCAAGTGCATTGTGCAAATTTGCCTATTGGAATAAACTACGAAGTCAAAATAATGTAATCTGGAAAAGCAACCACACAATGTCATTTTTTTTGAGTATTTTTTTTTTCAAATTAATCTGAGGGTGCAATTTTTAGGTTACATTGTTCTCACTTCCAGGGTAAAGTTCCACTTGTAGAAGAGCCCTCCCCCAGGGGGCGTGTTATACACCCTCACAATGTGCACATTATGGGGGATCCCGCCTCATGCCCTCCCCCCTCCTTCCAAACATCCTTCCTCTTCCCTCTGCCCCCAACCTGGACTATAATAGTGCTTTATTGTTCTTAGGAGCATGTAATTGTTTATATATTGATTTCATATTAGTATGGAGTACACTAGATATTTATGTTTCCAGAATGTCATTCTATAAACAGATATAGGTGAACTGGTTGGATGGTGGAGTTTTGTCTGGGGCTGTTGGCATAGTAAGCACATTACTTTTCTCTAGATTGTAAATTGACTTGAAATTGTTTTATGGGATGAAAAGAAGGACTGTTGTAGATTCTGGCATGGATATGGAGAGAGGGGAACACTTTTACACGGTTGGTGGGAAAAAAATACGGAGAATCCTCAAGGAACTAAAAGTAAACCTTCCATTTGATCCACAGCCCCATTACTAGGCATCTATCCACAAGAAAAAAATCATTTTATCATAAGGACATTTGCACTAAATTGTTTAGCACAGATCAATTTACAATTACCAAGATGTGGAAACAACCTAAATGCCCATCAACACATGAATGGATTAACAAACTGTGACATATGTATACCACAGAATACTATTCAGCCATAAAAAGATGGAGATTTTACATCTTTTGCATTAACCTAGAGTTGAAACACATTCTTATTAGTAAAGTATCACAAGAATGGAAAATCAAGTATCAAATGTAATCAGTGCTAATATGAAGCCAGTAGACAGTCTAATACACATCCACACAAGAGAAAAACTCAATTCAATTCAAGTAGGATGGAGGGGGAAAGGGGGATTGGTGAGCCCCCACCTAATGGGCATAATGTAAGAATATATGGCACACTCCTGGGTGTGGGACACAACTATAACAGGGACTTTACTCAATAAATGCAACATTATAACCTCATCATTTGTACCCTCATATTAATCTGAAATAAAAATTTAAAAAAAGAGAAGGACATAAAGTACTTTAAAACATCCCTTGGCTGGCTGTGCTGGCTCACACCTGTAAGGCTAGCACTCGGAGAGGTTCAGAGGTATGAGACTAGCCTTAGCAAGAGTGAGACCCTGTCTCTACTAAAAATTTAAAAATTAGCCCTATAGTCCCAGATACTTGGGAGGCTAAAGTTCCCAGCCTTACATGTACAAATCAAATTGTATCCCTCAAACCCAAGAGTTTGAGGCTACTGTGAGCTAGGCTGATGCCACAGCAAGCTAGCCTGGGCAACAGAGTGAGACTTTGTCTCAAAGAAAAACAAAGAAAAGAAAAAGCATCCCTTTTGCATTCCTATAGCAGGCAAAAGAGTCAAGAGAACCAGAAAACCTAAGCTCACACCTCCCACCAAGAGGGGAGGTTTGTGCCAGCCCGACCTCTCTTGTCAGCATTTGTTTTTAAAACAGTCACTGAACAGCAACTATGCAAAAAGCACCTTGCTAGAGATAGTCAGATACAAACATTTTCCTGCTTGTAAAATGGATGTAAATGTGCACCTTAGAGCAACAATACTGAAAACACAGACAGACTTCACGACGTTCTTCTATGTACGTACGGGGCCATAAAGTGTGTAGCAAAGAGCCAAATAAACAAATGTGGTGAATTCATAGAACTTACCATCTTGGAGGGTACAGACATCTACTGAATAAAGGGGTAAACCAATTACAGACTTTTCAAGTACTAAGAAGAAAATGAGTAGAGTGCTATGATGAGAATAATAGGAGACCTACTTAGAAAATTTGATTTCGTTTCTTTTTTTTTCCTAATTATAATTTGTCAGGAGCAAATTTTTCTGAGGAAGTTTCCTCTAAGCTGCCACCTAAGAGAAAAGACAGGGGAAGCATTCCAAGAAAATGATCCCAAACCCCCCTGTGAGAAAGAGCTTTATCCTCTCTGACGACTGCCAGATGTCTGCATGACCAGCAGAGAGAAAGCGAGACAGAAACTCAGGTAGAAATGGAAGCAGAGGACGGATCACGTGAATCCTCGAAAAAGCACACCTAGGATTTGAGAGTTAAAAGAAAGCAATTGAGGCTGACTCCCAGGTTTCTGGTTTCAATTGGATTGATGTAATTTGCAGGGAAAAAAAAAACGGGGACTAAGGAAAAGACAAATTTGGAGCTAAAATCTACAATTTGATATGTAAGGCTGAGATATGTACAGACCCCTCGAGTGGAAATGTCAAAAAGACATGTCAGCACAGTGGCCCATATCTGTAACCCCAGCATTTGGGGAGGCTGAGATGGGAGGTTTGCTCAAGACTAGAAGCTGAGGCTCAGCGCCTATGGCTCAACCGGCTAAGGCGCCAGCCACATACACCTAGGGTGGCGGGTTCGAATCCCCAGCCCAGACCCGCCAAACAACAATGATGGCTGCAACCAAAACATAGCCAGGGGTTGTGGAGTGTGCCTGTGGTCCCAGCTACTTGGGAGGCGGAGGCAGGAGACTCGCTTGAGCCCAGGAGTTGGAGGTTGCTGTGAGCTGTAATGCCACAGCACTCTACCCAGGGGGACAGCTTGAGGCTCCTGTCTCAAAAATTAAATAAATAAATATTTTTTTTACTATTTATTTGGACATTTTAAACTGATAGGTTGTGTAATTTTTCTCAGTTCCTTTTCTAATATCTATTAGGTATAATAATAATGTTAATATATAAAAGAACAAATAGTACCATATATAAAATATTACATTGTGAATTATGATGTTATATTTACCTGTAAATATTATATTATTCGTATATAAAGATAAATGTCAATTAGTCAGATTACCAGCTTTATTTTGCTGAGAAGTTTTTTGTTTGTGCAAAGCAAATGACGTTCTGATTTTTGATTATTATAATATTTTGGTATGAAAAAATATCACTAGACTTAATTAAATAATGAATAAATATGACCATATCAAAATGAAGATCATACAGTGCATCAGTAAGCTGATTAGGAAAAATGTATAAGATAGCCAAAAAGTGGCAAAGATCTTCTTTATTAATGAACCCATAATCACAAAAAACTAGTTCCCAGAATATATAACAACCACCATGTGTCAAAAAGATAAAAATACATGACAATAGGAATGATCAAGATACTTAAATCGATTTACTAAAAAGGAAATTTAGGTGACAAAAAGCAAGTGAAAAGGAGTTTGATTTCATTAGTAATTAGGGAAATTAAAAAAAAACAAAACATAAGGATGCCTTTTCAGGTGTGATTACTAAAATTTTAAGATTCACAATATTCCATGCAATGACTTACAGTATTAGAAATTTTGTATATCACTAGTGATAGTGAATATGGATACAGTCATTGAAAAAAATATTTAGCTACCATTAATCAATTAAATTACCGATTGCCTACAAATTTTATATCAAGTTTGTATCTTATGGAAATCTATGCACATATAAATCAGAAGACATATACCTGAATATACATAACAGTATTATTAAAAAGAACTATAACAAGAAAACAAAATGACATGCAAGAGGGAAATAAGTAAATTCATACAGTTACGTACACTATGTCCTTGCAAATAAATGAACTATAGGTAAAGATAACCCAGATGAATCTCACAAATGCAAAGTTAAAAGATACATAATAGACAATGACACATGCTGTGTAATTAATTTGTACCAAATTCAAAAACAGACAAAACTGCCTTCTAGTATTTAGAAATGCATATTTAAGCGGGAAACTCTGCAAAATGCAAAAAGATAGTCACCATAAATTAAAATAGTGGTTAAATTTAGGAAGGAAGGAATTTTGTGGGGAAGAAGCAAATGAAGGATTCTTGAGTGTTGACAATATTTTGGACCTTTTTTAGGGTGAGGCTTTTCTGAGCATTCACATTATAAAAATTAAAAGTGTACAATTATTTTTATATATTTTCCTGTATGTGAGTTATACTTAATGCAAAAGTTACATTTAGGGTGAAATGTTCATATGTTTTTAAAAAGTCATCTGTATCAAATATATTATTCAATTTATTTAACTCATTTACTCTCCAAGTAATTATTTGCTGAGGAGTGTTGTCTTGAGATAGAGAAGTCATTTACCATCCCTTCACTTAACAATTCTTTTTGATGATTTACTATGAATGCAAAGTACTGTTGTAGGTTATAAAGATTCAGAGGTGAAGAGAGAGAGTCTTAGCCTTCAATGAATTTATAAATATTCTCTCTACATAGCTTGGTCTTTAAAATGTATATAATCTGATGATGTGATATTTTTCTCATGGAAATGATTATTAATTTAACTTTATAAAAATTGTGCTGATAAACAGAATGATTCTCCTTGACCATTTCATTATGATTTGCCCAGATTCAGCCTTGTGTGAGCCAAATTAGTATTACTATTCTCTATGTATTCATTTATCAATTTCACATCTGGTGATTTGAAGAAACCTCATTTTCCCACCAAAGAATCTATACCTATTTTCCTCATGAAATGTTTATTTTCTCTGTAATAAAAGAGATCCATGTATAGCAACTTTTCGTCTTTCCTATATGTTACTTTTTGTGTGTGATAGTTCACAAAAGTCTCTGAATGTTAATGTAAATTAGGACAGTGTGAAGGACAATAAAGAAATAAATTTGCCAATGAGATAAATTTAGAGCGACTTAACATGATTTTGGCCTTTTACTCCATTTATTTTTGCAAATCTATGTGCATCTATGAGAATAAACATTTTCTGTTGGTTGTGACTGGCATATATTTTATAACAACTTAACTTGCTGGTTTCTTTAAAAGTCAGTACTGAAAGTTTGAATCTCATTGGCCTCAGATACAGATGACAAAATATTGATCAACAGCTGTGATTTAAACCTATTTTTTATGCACCCAATGAAAAGGGCTATTTGGCTTAACAAGTTTAATAATTAATGATGATCTGCTATTTTTCTGTTTAGAGAAGACATCAGAAAAATGTCTCCTTAGAGATAACTGAATCCATAATCCATTCATTATTTAACGTCTTACAGCTCATGTTTGATTAGCAGTAAAATTCATACTATAGAACAAACTGAACTCTTAAGAATTTCTAGTCTGATGGCTTAAGTGCTCGTTTTAAATTTATTTTTTTTCCAATTTTTCTGGTGAAATAAGGATTGGTGGGAGGGAGTCTACTGTTGCAAAAATTACAGAGGGAGATGTCTACACACCTGAATCCTCAAGATACTCCCACTTAATGTAGAATATTTTCAAAGACAAATAAACAGCCAACCACATTCTCATCATTTATCAAGTTACTCTAAATAGAAGTGTCACCATAGTTGGAGGAGTGAGATCTTCAGAAGACAGAGCAGCAGGCATCTTCTATAGCTTGGTTTGGGGCCTTTTCTGCTCAATGAGTATGTAGCCTAATTATGGCAGGAGAGATTTGAGACCATAAGATATCTAAAAAGGGGAAACTCATCCCTAAAAAAAAAAAAAAGAAAGAAAAAGAAATCAATAAGACATCCGGAAGTCCTATCTCTACCTCTGGATACTGTAGTGTACAGTTATTACATATGAAACAACTTAAAACCATGAGAGAGAATTTTCTTTGAATAAAACCTTGTCAGTAACAAGAGAGCATCTTGCCAACTTCTTTAATTTTTTTTTTTGAGACAGAGCCTCAAGCTATCCCCCTGGGTAGAGTGCCATGGCATCACACTCACAGCAACCTCCAACTCCTGGGCTCAAGCGAGTCTCCTGCCTTAGCCTCCCAAGTAGCTGGGACCACAGGCACCCACC
>CAUYTI010004308.1:0-51412 GCA_963575145.1 Galago senegalensis | reverse complement strand
TTCACATTCTACTCTTAGAAAGATTCACCTGTACCCCTATAAGACAAACCTCAGAAGTGATCCCACCAAACCCCCTCCCTCCTCCCATTCCCCCCTCCCAACTGTGTTCTTTTCAAAGCCAGTCAGTTGAGTCGAATGCCTCACGTTTCTGGGAATGTCACATAAGGAGGGACAGTCTGGTAAGCATCCACCTTTACATTGCTTTTTATGCTTTTATACTTGTTTAGAGTTTATAAGTCTCTTATCCCAAATTAACTTTTTCCCATCCAGAAGGTCAGCCAGGTTTTGACTCCTCCAGGCGCTGTCTGCCCTGGTTCTCTCTGCTCTCCAGAGCCACTATAGGTACCACTGTAATGCGTGGATATACCTCATTCCACAAGGGGCCTGAGGCTGCTCACAGGAAACACAACCTGATAGTAAGGAACAAATAAACATATGCAAATGTGGACAGAGGAATACCTTTCTATGGAAATACTTGACTGTAGGTAGGCTGCATTCAAAAACAGAGATCAGACATGGCGGTTATGTCTGTAAGCAGATGGCCCAGTTGAAGCTTAAGTCATAAGAAGCATCACTGGGTGTTTGTAGGGGACGCCAAGAGCCTGAAAACCTCTGAGCAAGATGATTTGCAGCTGGGGGGTGGACCCTCGGGCAATTCGTCTGCAGGCGCTCCTTGCGGAGAAAGAGCCCAAGCCCATGGCAATCCTTAGGCACATGGTCATTGTCTAATACTCCCCTTATCTGTCTTGTACTGTCTCAATAAAAAGCTAGTGTGGAGGTTGCTCAGGGCTACCCTGCAATCATGGTTAGCCTCCTCCTACAAGCTTGTACTTCTAATCCGCGTCACACCTGGTTCCTTCCTGTGGCAATCGAGACCAGGGCCAGAGGGGCTGCAACAGGTGTCATTGTGGGAGACAGAGTATAGAAAAAGATAGACAGAGATAAGTAGATATCAATATTGATACAGATATCTGATAGATATAGATGTAGATCTGTCCCTATAGAGATAACTATATAGATATAGGCATCTATATAGGTATACGTATAGATGGATCTGCTTCCACATTAATATTTATATCTATAGTCATCTATATCTGTATTTATCTATCTGTCTAGATATATATACATGTATATATATACACATACACACGTATATGCATACATATAGAAAGAGAAAGATCTGAACTTACACCATCTATAGATACAGATCTATATTTATATCAATCTACTAAGATAAGATAAGGACAACTGAGTCAGCTGACCCAAGAGCAAAGTCTGATCATCAGAGAGAATAATGACGTCAGTGGCAGTATGGTTTTTCTCAAACCTGCTGCCGAGCCAGTGGACTAGAGGGTGTCTGTGCTATGAGTAAGGAGGGAAGGCTCCGTGCTGTTAAGATGGAGAAATACTCTACAGTGCCCTGGGATCTCTCCCACAAGATGCAAGATAAACGGAGACAGAGGAAGGAAGTAAATCCCCTCTTCAATTCAGTTCTGCAGAAGAGAATCTTTTGCTTTATGATTGTTCAAGGGATTGATTGTGGCGCCTGGCAGGCCGGTGAACATAACTGGTTAACCATTTTAAAGCAACAAAAGAAATTATGGCACAGGAGAAATACCCTCCAAGGAAAGCTGTATGGCCCAGAAAAGAGGCAATATAGTATGGGTTGGTGGGTTGGTGAGCATGGTGGCCACTGGTGTAGCTTGCTAAGCTACACACTGCATTTTGGGTGCACTTTCATTATTGCAATGTCATAACTATCATAACAACTAGTAGCAGTGCCCATGTGGACAGCCACATCTTCTGGACCATATCTAAATGTCCAGCCTAGGTTTTTATAAAACAGAAAATGGAAGGTAAAGAAAACAACCACAGAGACTAAAGGAAAGTGCCTGAGGTATGTGAACTTCAGCTGGAGAAGGCCCCTTTTGAAGCATAAAGAAAGCTGCTCAGAGGTGGGGTGAAGAAAGTTTTTAACTTCTTGGTTTGTAGTGTTTTGTTGTGAGAAATTGTGCCTGAAAACAAATAGGATGTAAGCAAGTACCCAGGAGGAAAAAGGAGAGATTTTAATGAATGTGGAGGAGGTCTATTTATGGCATTACTATAATGATATCTGACAATTTCAAATAGAAAATGAATTTATACCAAAAATGCTTTTAGGTGACTGGACCATGATGCCCGTTAGGTCCCTAAGCCTGGACCACAAAGGACATGGCTTTATTAAAGCTGTCCTAGAAACGCTTTTTGGCCACCTGTGGGAAATTCTGCTGCCCAGCAAAGCAGAAGTCCCAAGGGGACAGGGAGAGATACAGGAGAAAAGAATGCTCATGAGGATATGCAAGAGATTTTCAGGGGCTAAATACAACACCGCCAAACAAGAACAGCAGCAACACTCTTAAGGGTATGGGAGAAAATGAGGTTTTGCAGGACGGGAAAACGCATAGGTCCTGTGTCAGCAGCTGCAGACGGGGAGCTAATAATGAACTTCAATTGTGGCTATTAATGAACCCACAGGCTGGCGAAGTGGGAAACGTGGACTCTATGTAAGTTATAACAAGAGGATTCCCTCACGCATATGCTTATGAGAAGACTGTTCTCCATCACCTAAAAGGAAAATAGAGATGGCTTTGATGTGATAGGAGACACTCACCACTATCTGGCTTTTGCTTCTGTCTCATCTCTTAGGACCCCCACCCCTCTTTTTGCAATCAACATTCTAGATCAATGATTCTCAACTACAGGAGATTGTGGCCCCCAGCTCAGGGACATTTGGCCAAAAGAGGAGACATTTTTGACTGTCACAGTCCCGGGTGGGGGAGAGGATGCTACAGGCTCTGGTACCTGCTGAGTAAAGGCAGAGATGCTTCTAAATATCCTACAATGCACAGTATAGCCCCCACAACTAAGATTGAACTAACCCCAAATGTCAATAGTGCCAAAGGTGAAAAATGAGATACACTGATTTTTTTTTGTAATTGTGCCAGTTTGCCTTAACTCCTCCTGAAGCCACTGTCTCTGACATAACTGTTCCCTCTTCTTGAAAGCTTTCCCAACAGTTAGCAGCACAAACCCTCCTTCCTCCACATTTTAACTTGACCCCATCTCTCTGAGAACTTCCTTGGTTTTCAGATAAGGACTTGGGTGCTGTTCCCCAGACTATGTCGTTGCATTTTGGGTGTCGTTTCATTATGGCAATGTCATAACTATCAGTAATTTCCTAATACCCCTCAGTCCCGCACACTGCATACTTTTGTGTCTTCTGTACTCACAATTGTGTGATCAGTGATTATTTGTTGCAAGGATAAACAAATGGTAATTTAGCATCTGGGGAGGTTTCTTGTATACCTTCATATACTTCTCAACATGATAGAATGAGATAATAGATAGCAAGTTTTGAAATATGTTTTATAATGAAAACTTCAATTTACCAAGCATCTGCTGTAGGCTTGCCACTGGGTAAGATGCTTTACATGTAATACTATTTACCGTCCCAAATTCCTAAGAAGAATGTTATCATTCCCTCTTCTGAATAGAAAGGGATAGCTGGGCACCAGGAATTCAAGCGGCTTATCAAAGATCACAGAGTTAGCCAAAAGCATATTTGAGGCTCAACTCCTAATGTTAGGAGTGGGAGATGAATGTAGATTCAACATCAATGCAAAAACCCCAAAGTTCAAAGATAGGGAGAGTCCAACATAGAAAATTCACCCAACACAGTCAAGGAAGGAAATCATTATTTCTTTCACCTGACCATCACAGAGACCTTTCTCGTAAAACCTGGAGTTTTAACAGCACAATCGCTCCTATCTTCCTAATCAGAATTGCTGTTTGTTTGTGCATGGAAGATGACTCATTATGGCAAATATGCATTATAAGGCCATTAATATATGTATTTATTCAATTAAGTTTAATGTATTATTTAAGGCTTGGTGTGTGATATTTATCACTAGCAAATGCTAATTTATACAAATTATCAGAGTCTAATTAGATGCACAGCTTGTGAGGGCAGCCTGTTGCTTGGAAGGTGCAGTCAAGACTTATTCTGATGTACTTACTAAAGGTCCTGGAAACCTATGTCACAGAAACTCATTGGTCCACACACAATTCTAAAAGTAAATAGTTGGGACTCATTACCATGATTTTCTCTAATTGTTTATAAATGCATTGCCAGCAACTTGGAGAGGTACCCCTCACTCAGAAGTATTTACTTAGGATTGCCACCCTCCTCACATCAGTGCCTAGTATCATTCCACCAGCCACAGTGGAGATATGTCTGTATGTTGTATTCGGGAGACAACTGGAGCCCTGGAAACACTCATTCAACAAACAAGCCCTGGAAATCTATTCCAGGCCTGGATTGGCTCTGGACATAGAAGATACAAAGATGAATGTGGCTGGAGCCCTGAAACAAACAGAAGGTTCATACAGACTCCTGGACACATGTTTAGCATCCCAAAGTCCAGAAATGGGGCCATGGCTCTGTCCTTTACTAGTCAGTTTGACTCTCCCCTCCTGTTTCCTCACCTATAACTGGGTCAGGAGACTTACACCTGCCCATCATGGTGGTTTATGTATAAAAACAAGCTACTGTTTTTAACACTAGATGCAAACCTTCCCGTGCACCCACACAGGGTCAGCCCTTGGGCCTTATATGTCTTCCTTCCAGAAATTCAATCATATCCAACATTGCTTGATTTTTTTTCAGACTTTCCTATAGGTGTTCCTATGGAGACAAGAGTGAAAGTTTGTATTTTTTGTTCTACAGCCATCTACCCTAAAACTCTTTATCAGAAACCTCATTTCCCCATATATATATGTCTGTGTGTGTACATGTTCATGTACACTTCCCCATATAGACATATATATGTGTGTGTACATTTTTTTTTACTGCTTTCCTTTCCACAGACAAAACATACCCTGTGATCTATGGTCCCTTTAAACTTCTATGCCTTGCATATCAGAAAGAAATCCAAGAAGTTCACAGGGTCTGGCTGGGCCAAGAGGTCTTTAAGAAATCCTGCCTCTTCACCTGCAACTCTCCCCACTCACATGGGATGCAATGCACTCGATTTGGGGATAAGATGGACTTGATAAATGATCATTTTTATGTGAGCTACTCCATGAGGAACAGCTCTTTTCTTTGTAGATAAAAGAGGAGAGAAAGAAAGAATTAGGTGGCCTTCAAAGAAAGCAAATACCTTACCAACTTTAAATGTTGTAAAATCCTATAAAACGCAGGGGTAAAAGTATCAATGCCCCATAGCCTTGCACAGCATTTGTTGTCAGGCTGAAGAGCCTTTTACCAGAAACAGCTGTCGAGATGAAATATTCAGCAAAGTGAAAGAGAGCAGTGTAAGTCCCCATTATCTTAGTGTAACCATTTCTTCTCTAAAGAAATGTTGATTCAGCCATAAAAAGAGATGAAGATTTTGTACCTTTTGTTACAACTTGTATGGATTTGGAGAACACTCTCCTAAATAAAGTATCGCAGAAATGGAAAAACAATCATTGCACATACTAAATACTAAATTGAAACTTGTAGACTAACAATAACAGGCACACATGAGAGAAAAGGGCAGTGACATTCAAGAAGGGGGAGGCAGCAGGGGAGAGAGGGTGTGGGTAGTTCCCATCTAATGAGTACAACGTATGGGTATGGGGCACACTTCCTGGGTGAAGGTCACACCTGCAACTCGGACTTCACCTCACAAACACAAACAGTGTAACCTAATCATGTATACCCTCATATTAACCCAAATAAATTCTGGATTTTTAAATGAAATAAAGAAAATGTTGCAATAGTTGTACTTATAATCATATGCTCCCCACCAGAATTCTATAATTAACATTTTATTATATCAGTGTCATCACTGAAATAACCAAGCCACCAAACACGGGAGATAGGATCCCAACACATCTTTTCTCCTGATCTTCTTCTCCTTATTCATCCTTGTTTTCAGCTACTTAGTACTTCTTGTGACTCAGTACATGCCTGACAATCACTCTTCTCTCTCTCATACACGATTTGGGATTTTTTTCTCATTATTGTCTTAGTCTAGAATGATCTCCCTGTCCAACTCCAGCTGGACAGGCCCAAATCTCACACATTTTCAAAGCTCAGCTCAAGATCAATTAACAGTTTTTGAGCCTATGCTACCTACTAGACCCCCGTGAGGTACTTTATTTATGTCAACCCATTGAATTCTCATAGCAACCCTAATGTGAGTACTGTTATCATTCCCATTTCACAGACAAGGTAACTAAAGCCCAGGGAAGTTTGACTTGTCCCCACTCAAAGAACTAATAGGTGGCATTGTTGTCCTTTAAACCCTGTGATCTCAGGGGACTCTCATGCCCTAAACATCCATGCTGAATGCCTTCTGCGATTGTCCTTCTGGAATGTTCTCTCCTTTGACCCTCCTCTACGTTCACTTCATATTCTTTTATATTCAGTTCTCTAAGATACTTTCACATTCCACCTTGCATTTAAATCATGTCTCTCTTACTTTTCTCCTGCTAGACTAGCTGAATCCATATCAGCTATATTTATTTATTTTCTTAAAAAAAAGACACAGAGTAGAGACTGAATTAATAGAAGAGCATAAAAGTGATGGACGAGCACCAAATCTCATGAGTTTTCTGCAAAATGAACAATGCTCACTTTAACATCCAAGAGGTCACACTCGAGAAGTGGAGATCTAGGGGAATACTCTGCAGTTAAACAAAGGATTTCCCCTCTCATTTACTCCCTCTTTATACAATACTTTGAGCTAAAAATATGAGTTTATAAACAGACTGATGATGAGTGTGCTGGGGACTTTTTTTAAAAGTCGATTTGTCTCCACAGCAGAAAGTGAGGAGGGAGCGAGGAGGTAACTATAGAGAAGCCGATTTGTTTTTATTTTTTTCCCAACACAATATAAAAAAATATAATTTTACCAAAAAATTATCTCCAAATGCCCAGGGAACCCCCTGCCTGTCCAAACAGACAAAACACACAATCATTCTATGTGAGTTTTAGTGGGTTGTTAATTTGGTGCTGACGTTGGAGAGCAATAAGATTAGACATCCATCAGTGTACATATTCAAGACAAGAAACAGAAGAACCAGAGGCAGAGGAAGGTGGGGTAGGGATCTGTGAGACTAGCAAAGGCTGTGTGGCCGATGATCGTGGGCAATTTCAAAGCACCTGCGGTGTGACTGAGAGAGGGACTCAGATCTCTCATCTGCCCATCGGCTCTTGAATAAAGTACCTCATGCTTTCTCAAACTTGCTTGATAATAAGAATGGCCTGGGATGATAATTTAAAAACACAGATTCCCTGCTTTCATTTTAAACCTTCCAAGTCAAAATCTCTCCAAGAGACATCCTGGAACCTTTAAACTGCTCCTAAACGTTCTTAGGACCCAAATAAGGCAAAGAAACACTGCTTTGAAAAATAGGAAGTGAATTCCTATCCTGAGTTAGGCAGAGTGTAGGAAATAGAAAGTCCAAGTCCCCAGGATAAGGCAGCAGGGGGAGGGCTGGGTTAGAAACTGGGGGCATGTGGGTTACTTACATGTCCTGATCCTAGAGGCTCCACTCTGTGGGCTGCTTGCTGGTCTCACACTTTTTCTGGCATGTCCATGCTATGCTTTCAGAAGCTGACCCCTCAGCTTCTAAGGAGCTGTTGCCAATAGCTACCTCATCGTGACCCCCTAAGGAAAAGGGTTGAGAACTTTCCAAAAATTCCTAGTATAAAACTATGGGTCTTGAGTCTATAGGAATGGACTTCGAGGTAACCAGATTCTAAAACGGCCCCAGTGATTCCAGTCTACTGACACCCACACTCCTGTGTCACCTGTGTTTCCATGTTGAAGGAGCTGCCCAAAGTAACCCATAAGATATTGTGAAAATGGCCATGGGACTTGCAAGGCTGGCCAAAAACAACATTGCAGCCCGCACCTTTCTCTCTTGGATCACTCCCTACAAGACTCCAGCCACCATACTGGGAGGGAACTCATGGAGCCTCCTATGGAGGAATTCAGAGGAGCAGGAACTGAGGTCTCATAAAACAGTCACCTTCAACATACCAGCTGAACCATCTTGGAAGCAGAGTCTCCAGCCACAGTCAAGCCTTCAGATGGCACAGCCCAGCCAACACCGTGGCTGCAACCTCTGGAGAGATGGCAGCCATAACCACCACCATGCCTCTGCTTAAGTGCTAATCCACAGGAACCATGTGCAGAAGGGAAGTGTTTACTATTATTCCTTTAAGCTGCTACATTTTGAGGCAATTTGTCATGTAGCAATAGACAAGAGTTTCACACTCACTGTGTGTGACACTGGTTTAAAGTGGGCCTAGAAATTGATGCCATGTGGGTGTTATCTGGCCTAAGAACCACTAGCATGTATTGGGCCTATGCCAAGCACTTTGGTGGCATCATCTCATTTAATCTTCTCAAGAGGCAGACACTATTATCCCCATTTTACAGATGAAGAAACTAAGGTTTAGAGAAGTGAACTAGTAAGTCCACAGCTTTTGATCTAATAAATGGAAAGTCTGAACTTGGAAAACAATTGTTTCAACACTAGTTCTGAATTCTGAGTCCCTGTAGAGTGTCTAGGCTCTTTGCCTCCATTCCCCTCCCCCTAGGTTGAATGTGCCCCATCTCACTTAGATATGGTCTGCACATCTGTAAAAAGAGAATGTGTTGGGCAGCCCCTTCACCTGCACAGAGGTAGTGGGAGGAACACTGGCTCCCACTACAGGAGCCAGGTCCGAACTCTGAGCTGCAATTGCCTCATTGATACAATGCGGGAAATAATAGCCACCTCACAGAGCACTAGAAGAATTCAATTCCATAACGCATGCGGCATTGTTTTATAAAATCCAACAGCTAATAATAAAGCAAATTATTGCTTTTATCATTATTTTTGTTTTTTTTTTCATTTATGCCAAGCTTGTTAAAAATTATTGGATTAAAAGAGCCAATTATGACAGCCTACCCAATATCTATGGAAAGGCCCCAACTGTAAAAGCAGTCGATAGATCCATTTTTCCCAGAACACGAAAGAAGCCTTGAATAGCTATTTATTGTCTCCCAGCTATAATTGATTATGGGATGAAAGTTGTTTTTGTCGATCTTCAATCACAGTTCTTGAATAGAAGGTTAGTAAATAATAATGATAATAGAAAAAACAACCCAGTCTTTTTCGAATCCCACCTACACAGCTCCTCTGGCTTCTATCTCTTAGAAAACGGTCTTTACGAATATTAACTTCTGGGGAAAAAAAATGTTTCTTATGTTGCATCAGAAATAGTAAAGAGAAAATCAAATTAAAATGGTTGTCTTGTAAAACAGCAACTCAAAGTGCTGTTTAAAAAAAAAAAAAATCCACATTATCTTAGCTGCCCATCCTCGGGGCCTTCCCTGGTGTAGATAGAGGACCCGGGAGTGGGAAGGGGGCAGGGGCGGAGAGGAAAGGCCCATGCTCAGAATTTCCAAGCCAGCAGAAGACTTGAATAGTGGTTTTTTTTTTTTTTTTTTTTTTTGCTTTCCACTTTTAAAAACACAAATCAATTTCACTCAAATTCTAAAAGCAGAGAGAGGAACAGGAGATTTGACTGGTAATGTTGAGAAATAAACGATTTCTGGGAATTGATTGTGACTTAAAAATGGAGTTCTGCCTTTGTAAAATAAAAATAGAGAAGAGGCACAATTTCCATACAACACAAACAACCGTTTCATCATCGGCTCCACCCCTTCCCATCTCCTGGACAGGTCCCTGTTTTCTCTTCTGTGGAGGCAAAGCGGGAGTTCTCCTGGGCAGCCGCCTCTTGTTCTGGGGCTTGGGTAGACACCATCCCTCTCCCCCAGCAGTGTGCCCGCATGTGTGCACACCTACACGCACACACACGTGTGCACACCTGCACGCACATGCCCACGCACACAGGGATCCTACCAGCATCCTCTTTTTCCTTGGAAGCACTGTGGATTCCAACTCCGGCTCCTCTTTCTCTCCCCAAAAGTTTCTATTTGGAAGCAACAGAAAAGAGGATGGAAATGGACGGTGATGGGGATTAGAGAAAGGAAGGGAGATAATCTGCCGAGGGAGAGAGCGCAACACACACGCAGAGTGTGCAGTGGCTGGAGGGTGACAGTTAGAGCAGAAGGGGGTTAAATCAATCTAATTAAAGTGCACTGTTTGCCAGAGATTCTAACCAAATCCCAGCTCCATGGCCCTAGGAATCTTCTGGGAATTCGTTCTCTGTCTCCCTTATTCTCCTCCTCTTTCTCTGTCCCACACCCCACACAGAGCCACAAATGACCCGGGCGGTACCACCACCTTTATCACAATCACCTCCACAGCGCACACACAGCCCCACACAGTCATACAAACACAACTGCATACACACACACACACACAATCATACACTCCCCTCGGACCGTTCACAGAGAGCAGAACAGGGGAAAGGTTCATGATCAAGGCAAACCCAGACTTTACCCCTCCCTGCACCCTTCCCTGGGAGTCCATCGCTTCCCCCACCAACACATGGGCTATTTCTCATTTTCCTCAACCAGAGTGGCAACCAGCCACTGCCCCTCAACCACCACTGGCACAGCCCCAACAGGGAGGGTGCACGTTTGGGGAAAACAGGGTGTGGAATAGTTTTAGAAATAGGTATAAATCAAAAGGCTTCTTTTCTTCGTAGCCTGCACCTTGTGTGACGTTTAGAGTGCTAGGGACTCCGAGCAGACCAGAGATGCGAAATTTTGATACCACCTGCCTCTCCAGCTTTGGAGTCTGATCTCCTCTCTTGGAAGCCCCTCGGAGCTGCTCTGACCTCTGGTCTGGGGCACCTTCTTTCCTGACATTTTTTTGCAAACACATCCTTCAAAACTGCTTCAGCGGTCGCGCAACCCTTTTGTGGCCCTGCACCGCCATCATGTGTCCAGAGCTGGCATTGCAACGGAAAAGCTTCTAGGAAAACCAGAGAAAGCTTCCACGGGATGTGGCGTTAAGACCAGGGCTGAGCACTAACAGATCGTTAAGCCGGGTGCTTTCTCCTTCCCAGCGCTGGTATATTCTGCAAAAGAGGCCTTTTACCCATATGCTCGTCCTCTAGTCCCTTTTCATGGGTTTCCTCCCCCACCCCATTCTTAAGTTCTAAACTGTGAGAAACTTGCCCATATGACTAAGCACCATTAACCTCTATGACCTTCAAAATGTTTCATTTTATTTACTGTGATTGTAGCACTTACCAAATTCTAAATTGTACAAAAATTAAATGTGTGCGTATATGTCCCCCTCCCGTGGAAGTGAACTGGCAGATGGCAGCAACTGTGTTTTTTTCACACTTCACAAATAGTAGGGAGTCTTTAAACTATCTATTGAAAGGAGGAGAAAATTTGGCAAATGAATAGCTCCAAAATTCCTCAGCTACCCTTCATTTGCTTGCCCTGTGACCTCTTCCTTACTCTTTTCAGGAAATTACTGGGAGCTGGGTGGGTGCTGTGTTTAAGAAATCCTGGACTGGGAATTAGAACAAGATTTTACCCAGCAGAGTTGTACGTCCTTAGTAAGACAGTCACTTTCCCTCCCAGAGTCTCAGTTTTCTCAGCTGTCTAAAGAGCTGATTATGTCAAACTAATCCCTTAGGTGCTAGTCAGATAGATGGCAGGTTAGTTTTGAATGAGGTGGGTGGAGCTTTGTACTCTGAGAGACAGGATGCACCATATTTATACTCTTTTCACACTCACCCCGAGGCACACAGTGTTAGGTATGCAACAAATATCTAGAAAACAAAATGCTAGATGGAAACACAACTAATTTCTATTTTAGGAAAGCAAAATGGCCACAGAATAGGTATCCCCAACCAGCATCACACGACTCCATCCATAACTCACATTCAGACTTGCTATTGCCTGACACAAGCACACTGCACAGAAAATTGGCAAGAAACTACGATGTTAGATGTAGGCTGTGGGGGACTTTCCAGAGACAGCTGCATAGAGGGAAAATCACATTAACAGCCAAAGGAATATGGCTTTAGATAAAGAAGGTGATGGTTATTTGAGATGTGAGGAGGACAGCACGGTGAACATAGAAGGGGGTAGGCACGAACAGTGAACAACAAAGGGTGGCAACATTAACCACGGACTCTTAGCCTGGCTTCAGAAACTTTATCAAGCTATAATCTAAATTAGTATCTCCTGAAAAATCACTCTGCTCCCAAGACCAAAGAAATTCTCCTATGGTTCATCACATTCTATTTCATAGATTGTTAGACATGGTCCAGCCCCAACTCTTATTTTCGCAGATATTCAGAAAGCAGGGAAGTTTATGTTCTATTCCAGGAGAATCCTTCCTATACCCAGCAGTGGGCTAGACACCTTCTATGTGTTTCATGACCTACTTATGCTTTTCCCTGCAAAAATATTAACAGACCTTTTAATATATACCAGGAACAAGGCCAGAGAGACATCCAGTCCTAAGCCAATCACATGAAGAATTATTACACAGGAAGCCTGGATTCAAGCAATTGCAGGCAGAGACTGCCTCCTACTATGGGTACTCAAGGGAAATAGTCACTACAGAGCCTCCAGAGTTAGTCAATGAAAGGCTTGAAGCCTTAATACTAATTGTTGGCTTATGCACCCACTCTGTATATATTTTCCTGATGAATAGACTTATGATTATTTAATTTGTAATGGACCAGAAGGGTCTGATTTTATCATGGCTGATGGCCAGGAGCTGAAAACGCTGAGACCAAGGATTTTTCAAAATGTGTCTCAAAATTAAAAAGAGTAGCCAAGAGTTTTCCTTTCCTGTTGCCAATATTGTGGGTCTCTTTTCCTATTGGCAGGGAATAAATGACCTCATCTATTCATCCTGCTGTCTTTTGGGGTTAAGCTGCAGATAGCATGCAGTTATGGCAGGAGTCATAGACGTACAGATTCCGCAGGAAATGGACCTGTCTGGAGATGAAAAGTATTCAGCGCTGGTACTGTCATTTCCCCCAGCTCTTTCCATGGGAAACTTTGCTAATTCTCCAAGCCATTTGTGGTCTATGGTGTCTTTTCAACATACTGCTCCAGACTCATCAGGGTTGGTGCTTACGACAAAACTTATTTTCTAACCTTTGAAGGTGAGGTCTTAGTCTTAGAAGGGTGACTTGCCAAAGCGGCAGTGAGGGTCAGGACTAGAATCCAGATTTTATGACATCTGAAACATTTCTCCACCCCATCTTCAATTGCGAGCTTCCTAAGAATAAATCTTATTTCTTCTTTTTCTTTAGGATCTTTTTACAAATAAATTTTATTGTATATATTTGAGGTTTGCCACATAATGGTTACGGAATACACTAAAGTAGTGAAATGGTTACATTCATGAAGCAAATTACCATTATCTCATGTTTTTTGTGATCTTTTTTTATATGATTCAGTATAAATATATAAGTTGCATTCCTAATTCAGAATCTGTCCATCCCCTGTGGCACCCAGACAGTAACCTACTTTCTGCCTTCAAAAAGTTTACATTGTCCCACACCTGACTCCCTGTATGCCTTGATGCCTTTTTTTCAAGTGGTTTTCAATGACAAAAATGTCTTTTTTTATTCCTTCCACTTGAAGCCCTACTCAAAATATGTGTTACCCACAAGGATTCCAGATTTGTCTTTATCTAGCATCATCTTTGTCCCCAAAGAATGTTAACTTCTGCTCCACCATAGCATTTTGTTAACACTTTGAATCTAGGCTTCTGTTCAGTTATTTGTGTATCTGCCTATCACCCCCATCAGGCTGTGAAAACAAAACTCTATACCATGGGATACACAGAGGGTGCCCCAGATATCACGGGCTCCTAATGACTTTTAGTTGGATTAAATCTAGTTTCTAGAACCATCACAATTAAATATGAAACCATATAACTTAAAATTAGTCTAGATCTTAGGGATTATGTGACCCAAGATCAGAAACAGGTTTTATTTTACAGCTAATCTCAATCCGCTATCAGGAGTAACATGATTAAATGGACTCAGGTGAAGCTCAGTAGGAAAAAGTGCTGTGTTTGGTGTGTGATGTCTACCAAGAGTGAGAAAGAAAGAAGGAGCATGATGAATCTCTTCTGCCCTCCGGGGTCAAGTCCACTCCCTACCGGTTAATTTTAAATCCTGAGGGATACACTGGATGAACTGGGATTTGGGCTGCAACCTTGAACTTGAATCCCCTGCAAACCTGCTATCCCCTGAGGCTTTAGGTGCATCATGAGTTGAGCAGGTGGTTCCCCGGCTCCTTACCTCAGCGGATTCTTGTGATGGTTAAAGATGTAGTCATGAGAGGTTAGTAAAGCCTCTATGAAGTGATGACCCACGGGACTGTAACAAACAGGTCAACACACAGAGCTGGGCTGGGCAACATCAGGCACTGGGCCTGCTGTACTGACACGTATGTGTGGTGCGTGTCTGGTCAATGAAAATTCGCTCAGCCTAAAGAGATGGTCACTATAGAGAGGTGGTCAACCATGGAGGTTCTAGTATTTTACAAACCATAAAGTGACGTGTCACGATCTCACGTCATCCCAAAGAGCACTGTCCCCAGCGACCTCTCTGTAAGTGAAAAGAGAGAATACAATTCTCCCAGTAACATGCCATCCCGGAAGCTGCTCCCTTCTCTGTGTCCAGACCCCTCCATTCTCCACCATCCCTCAGTGTGCTAAGCTTCATCTCAGTCTCCAAAGGAAACTACTTTCTCCGATACAGCCTTTGCATTTGCTTAGCTGCTCTTCGTGTTTCAGAAACTGTGCCCCAAACTCGCACAAAACCCAGAAGATGCTGATGCAGCTCTTGTATATAAAGGAAAAGGTTAATAAAATTTGAACTCACCCAAACTCTGGAGAGACCAACAGGCCAGGTGAGGTTTTTTATTAAATGATGGAGATGAACTAGAAAATGAGGTTTCTTATTAGTTTTTGTTTCCACCTTCCCTGCTCTGTATCTGAGCTGTTCAGTGTTCCTTATCTTTCCACTCTCATTTCAAATGTCGCAAACTTGGGAGGGGGTAGGCAGACCACTAGGGCTGAACTGGGTCCAGCTGCACCCCCCACCTGTTGTATCTGCTTCATGGTGCTTAACTTCTATATGAAACGTTCCTATCTGTCTGTTAAATGTTCATTATTCGTCTCCGCTGGAATTCAAACCACCACGAGAGAAGACCTCTCTGCACCTTTGTTTCCTTCACTGTGGTGGTCCCCATGGGCTGGAAGAGTGCACACAGAAGGTGCTTAATACAAGCACACTAAATGAACAAATGACTTCAGTTGCTCAGTGAATGTTGAATTAATTAATTAATAATTGTTTTTCAGTTGGCAGCAACTGCGTTTTCTTTATGCTGAACATATATATTTTTTCAGTTATCTAGAGACAAATTGTTCAAGTTGTAAAATATGCACAAAGGGTATATCCTGTAAGGCCTTGCCTTTGCTAATTCAGCTCTGTAAGCAGAGAAGTCTCAGTGCAGGTAACTCAATCCTCTCTCAGTAACATCTTCTTAGCATTTCTGTACAATAAATAAATAATCTAACTCTCCCATTAGCACCAACCATTTCAAGGTGAACTGCAGCCTAAAAGAAAGCTTTGATATTTTCCAAAGAGTTTATTCAATGTCTTTTTTATTCCTTGTGTTCACTTACTTTCTCCTACTCTCTTACCCCCACCTACATGTAAGCCAGAAAGGATTTATCTCTCTGAATTTCTCATAAGCTGAAAATGGCAGCTCATTACCTGAGGACAGCAGGAACAGGAGAATCAGGGCACTAGGTGAGTGCAGGTGAAAAAAACAGTCATTTAAGAGTATGTGAATCATCTGTCTGGCTTGCGCCCAGACTTCCTGCCATCTGAGATGTCTCTAGTCTCAACTCTATGTGCAGGGTAAAAGCAAAAATGGATTGGTTCTTCTCCAAAAGCAGAGAGCAGAGAAATCCAGAGAGGTTAAATGACTGGCCCAAGGTCACCCCAACACCACAGGTGGCCAAGTCCAACTGTGAGACCTGAAACACATCCCTCCCATCAGTAAGTCTCCCCAAAGCTGTTCTGGCACTTGGCCACTTGCTTCTAATACTCCTGGCTACAAACAGGAGAATAATTATGGAGGAGAAACAAAGTTAATAAAAATCAAACTCACCCAGAGCCTGCAAGGATAAGACAGATCAAAACAGACTGCATGTTAGTGTATGAGATGGCAAAACAGAGAGAGCATTTACTTGTTTGTTTGGTTTTTTTAATTAAATCATAACTGTACATTGATGCATTTATGGGGTTCAGTGTACTGATTTGATATACAATGTGAAATGCTTACATTGAACTAAGTAACACGTCCCTCATAATTATACTCATTTCTTAATAGTATTGAAATGTACCATGGCATCATGCACATTAGGTGAGGACCCCCCAAATATCCTCCTTCCTCCCACCTTCCCCCTTTCCTCCCCTCTCTCTCCTCTTCCTTTATACTTTCTGGACTATAGTTATGTTTTACCATTCATATGAATGTGTAGGTGGTTTTATGTTGATTTCATAGTAGTATTGAGTATATTGGATACTTTTTCCCCATTCTTGAGATGCTTTACTAAGAAGAATATTTTCCAGCTCCATCCAGGTAAACATAAAAGTTGCGAAGTCTCCATCTTTTTATGGCTGCATAGTATTCCATGGTGTACATATACCATAATTTGTTAATACATTCATGGGTCCATGGACACTTGGGCTGTTTCTATGTCTTGGCTATTATGAACTGGGCTGCAATAAACACTCTGGTGCAAATGTCTTTGTTGTAAAATAATATTTGAACATCTGGGTATATACCTAGTAGAGGAATTGTAGGATTCAACCGCAGGTCTACTTTTAGTTCCTTGAGTATTCTTCAAACTTCTTTCCAAAATAGTCATATTAACTTGCATTCCCACCAATAGTGTAGAAGTGGGAAGCTCTGAGAAATACCCAGGTAAGTGTCAACCAATAACAAGTAAATATAGAAGTATTTACATTTACCTACACATTCATATGAATGGTAAATGTAGACGTGTTTACATTTACTTGTTATTGGTTGACACTTACCTAGGTCTTTCTCAGAGCTTCCCAAGGCTCTTTATGACTTTTTAAGTTTCTCCTGGACCTTTGTGAGCCCGGAAGCATCCAAAAGATGCAACACAGTGTAAAGACTGTGAGTAAGAACTGTTGTGTAATGTTAGATGTATTACCCGGACTTGGAGCTTGAACATCTTCACCTCCAAAGACTGGAGGGGGACCATGATCCAAACCTGGCCATTCAAGACACCTTTGCTCCAGTCATTCTAGCCACTGTGTTTAGTTAAAAGATAAATACATGGGGCAGCCCCTGTGGCTCAAAGGAGTAGGGCACTGGCCCCATATGCCAGAGGTGGTGGGTTCAAACCCAGCCTTGGCCCAAAACTGCAAAAAAAAAAAAAAAAAAAAAAAAAGATAAACACATGACCTAAGAAAAACTAACAAGACCCATCCTTGGGACTTTTTCAGAATTACCAATAAATATGCTTTCTTCTCTCTTGAATTTCAAGCTATAAGAAACATGCAAGCCTAGAGATCTGGGTTCAATGTATCAAGGTCATAAAGGCTCACTTCTGGATGAAGAGGTGAGATTTAGCCAGGTTGAAGGAACAATAAGGGTCTAGGCTTCTGAACAAGCCCCAAGTGAAACAGGTGCTTTCTTACAGACCCTCCATTACCCCTGGTATGCACACACAAACACCCACAATGTCACTCCCAGAAGTGCCCACCTTCCTGGTCACTGGCAGACATGCCCCGTTGCACTCTGCTTGGGATGTGGCTTTGATGGCACCACATCGGGATTTTCACCAGACGTCTCCTCTAGTTCTCCAGTGGCTGCTGCCTCCACGTTCCTTTCAAAAGTTTCCATCCTACCCTGTTTCTCCTAGACTGCTCCTCCCTACCCTTGGTCCTGAGCTCGTACCATCCCCTAACCCTTGTTAACACTTCCCCCATGCAATAACCACTTCTCAGGTCCTCTTGAGTCCTGGCACCATGTCTTACTTCCACCTTCCACTGCTTCTTCCCCAATGTGGTAAGGATACGTGGCTATGGAGAAGGACACTAAAGGCATCAGGCAAGGCTTCCAGAAGAAGGTGACTTATAAATGGAACTCCAAGAGATTAAAGAGAATGAGCTCCCTAAAGGACAAAAGCAGTGGAAGAGGGTTTCTGATGAATGGGAGAGAATGTTATGAGGCCCTAAGCTGGGGGAACCTCTAAGTGCCCTTCATGTGGAATTTCATAGAACATAAATGAGAAGAGGCTGAAATTGTAAATAAAAAGCATAGTCTGAAGTCATGGTGCAAAGTGGTTGCATTTTACCTTAATGGACATGCGGAGTCACTGAAGTACTTTTAACAGAGCCTTGGTCTAAAGCATGTCTTGGAACTGCCTCCCTGACGTTACCTCTCAACACAGCTTGGACTATTTCATCATCTCTTGCAAGTGTACTACCTCTCATTCCTCCGAGGCATGTTCTGTGGTTCTAATTCTTATAAATTCTGGTCTTGAATTTTTATTAATCATCACCCTTTGGAATCTTCTAGAGCCTGGTCATGACCTTGACGGGCCCTCTTAAGACTAAGAGGCTCATTAGTGTCTCTTTAGGACTCTCAGGGTCCATCAGAGACTATTACACTTCTGTGTGTCTTTGAGGGGCTGCACTGACTTCTCACGTGTCATTACCCTCTATTTTGGACTATACCATTTTTGTTGGTGTGACTCTGTTACTACTCCTGCTCCTTGGCTTGGTGATCTCAAGCATAAGAGAATCAAAACTCCCTCTCTTCCTCCATCCTTAAAAGTTGAAGTTCTAAAGACTTAGAAGAGTGTTTGCATTTTTCAGTCCATGTGCTACTTGGAACCTATAATAGAATAAATTTAATCACTCCTTGAGTCAGTGCAAGTCAATTATAATGTCTTGCTCAATGAGCTATAAAGGAATATGGAGTCTGGACTCCTAGGGTAGAATCTAAAAGCTCTTTTCACAGGCTAGAATTAGCTGGGCTATTTTTCTCCATGATTTTGCCAAGAGATAATATGAGGAGATTACTTTGCCATGGTTTAGGAAGCCACTTTTCACTTAGGGAAATGGAGACCCAGAGGTGAGACAGTGACTAGCATTTAGTGATAGCTCCTGAATACAGGTGAATGTTGGATGCTGAGAGACAATAATGTAGTCTTGGACTAAGATTAGGAGGAAAAAGAGTTACAAAATTCATTTATGCAGTTAAAGTATTCATTTAAGACAGACACAGTCCTAATTCTAATGGTGCACACATATGGACAGAGTGATCAACATTCTGAGATATGAGATGGAAGACTGAAACAAAGTTCCAGAAAGGGCCAAACCTTCATGGTACAAAGACACACCAACACATTTAAATATACATTGATATGGCTTGGGAAAGATTGCTGCTGCTGTATTATGGAAAATGGATAGCTGAAGCCAAGAGGGAGTTAAGCAGATAATTTAGAAGGCTGTTGCAGGAATACAGGCTAGATGTGATAGTTCAGAGTGAAATAGTCACAACCATTTCACTGGTTTTGAGAAAAATGTAGGCAGTAGAATGTTGAGGACTTGGATGACTGCATATGAGAACTATAAGCATGATTACTCAAGGATGGACTCAAGTGTTTCAATCAGTCAAATATGGATACAGTGGCCAAGACCAAGCATCTTCAAACTGGATGAAACATTTTTCTCTAGGCTGGGTATTTAGAAGAATTTCTGGCAGAAAGGACAGTCTAAGAAAGGCAATGGGAGTACAGGTGGAATATAGGATGCACACAGCGGTACAATGAGGTCAAAGAGGTAGGCTGGGTCAGGTCAGGACTAAGACAGGTTTTATTGAGTGGTGTAGAAGAGAGAAATGATCCAGTAAGATGTTGCTTTACACAAATCTGTCTGGCTATCCTTCAGAGGATGAGATAGAGAAGAGTGATTCAGGATGTTATTACAGTAATCATGTGAGAGGCAATAAAGAATTGAGCTTGGGTCATTATCGAGGCAAGGATAGAGAGAAAGGAGTGGATACATAGAAAATCAAGAAAAAAGAAATATCAAAATTTAATGATGAGGGATTTCATTAAATTGAAGAACAGCTCCTTTGTGGTTTAGATGACAACTTGGATAATGGTGTCATGGGTCAGACAGAAAATTTAAGAGAATTGGGTTTGAAAGATGACTTATTCCATGTTAAGCTTGTTTTTTTAAAGATGTCCATGGAGCATTCAAATGTAAACATTTAGAAGATAGTTGAATTTATGGGATTAGAGCTGGAGATTGAGATTTGACAGTAGTAACAGAAGCATGGGAGTGGAAGTCCTCTGCCAAAAAAAAAAAAAAAATTAATAAGAAGAAAGTCAAACAAAAAGAGCTCCAATTAGAGAAACTGCTTCCTATATTGTCCCTATTGGGAGGTAGGATATCAGATACCAGAGAGGGGAGAAGAATCACAGCTCAGGAGTGATAATCACAGAGGTGACAGAGATGGCTGAGGACCCCACAGGGAAGAACTGTGAAGCTGAGAAGGAGGAAGATAAAGAAGGGAAGATATCAGCAAGGATAAAATGCAGAGAGTCTTGGAGCTCAGTGTAAAAGTAAGGGGGATTCCTCTCTCGCTTCTCCACACCTTTGATGACAGGTTTGGTGACCAGCCACTAGGTTTACTAAAGGTTTTTCCACCTTCCATGAGCCCATGGATAGTAACAAATAAGGAACATTGGGGTAAACTAGTGTGTCCCTAAAGTTTGGGCACTCACTGAGGGGCTTCCCCTGGGAGAGCACCACAAGAGGCTGGGGCACTGGCTTTCTTCCATGCCCTGTACCTCCCTATCCACTGCCACAGAGAAAGCAGTTTGAGCTCAAGCTGACTGGATGCTGTGGTCCCTCACCCACTCATTTCAACTGTGAGAGCAGTTTGAGCTCAAAAGTTAGTGATAGACTCCTTGATTCTGGTGGGCACTCACGCCAGGCTGTCTCCATAGAAAGGGGCCTACGCCCTTACCTTGAGGACTTGTGGTGGAACAGTTATACACAATTTAGAACTCCCTGACCCCCAGAGTTCCAGGGTGACACACTGGTGACTCAGAAAAAGAAACCAGTCCTGGTGTCCCAGGCTTGAGAGGAGTGCAGTGTGACGTAGGGAAGAAGTCTGGGAGTAGCAAGGAAGCCCCTGGGACAGATCTGACAGGAGAGTGTGGTGGGGTTCCAAGGACTGGGGATCTGGGAGTTCACTCATTCCCCCACAGGGAACCACCATATTGGATAAGGCTGTGACATTTGGTTCCAAAGCAATCAACTCCTTACACTCAGGTATTCTGGTTGACCAGGTGCTGTCTCCTGTACCCCATTACAACAGGGAAAGTAGTTTGGGCAAAGAAGTTCATAAGCAGCTATTTTTCTCTATGTTGAAGCATGTATTAGTAGGTCATTCCTTTTCATACCTGGGGAGCATTTTATTATACAGACATTCCACCATTCATTTGTGTACTTATTCACAGATAGACATTTGGGTTCTTTCCAGCCTTTCACTTAGGAATAAGTTATTAAGGATATTGAGTCCAAGTATTTTTATAGACACATTCTTTCAACTGCCTTAGTGAAAAATTAAGAATGGGATTTGGGGGTTATATATTAAGTATTTGATTAGAATTATAAGAAATTGCTGAACTGTTTTCCAAAGTGACTGAATAATTTTTCATTCATGTCAATGTATAGCAATTTCGTTTGTTCCACAGAGTTGTCAACACTTAGAATTGTCAGCTTTTAATTTTAGTCACTAGAGTATGTAGTGGTATATTAATGTGATTTTTATCATGTATTTATCTAAAGACAAAAGATAATGAATTTCTTCATAAGATGAGTTATCAACTTTATACCTTATAAGAGCATCAATTCAATTCAATTTTTCCTCATTTAAAAAAGTTGGATGGGCTCAGCACCTGTGGCTCAAGTGGCTAAGGCACCAGCCTCATATACCTAAGGTGGGGGGTTTGAATCCAGCCCAGGCCCCGCCAAACAACAATGATGGCTGCAACCAAAAAAAAATAGCCAGGCGTTGTGGCGGGTGCCTGTGGTCCCAGCTGCTTGGGAGGTGGAGGCAGGAGACTCGCTTGAGCCCAGGAGTTGGAGGTTGTTGTGAGTTGTGATGCCACAGCACTCTACCCGGGGGACAGCTTGAGGGTCTGTCTCAAGAAAAAAAAATTGGATGATTTTCTTCATACTGTTGAATTATATGTTCTTTATATATTATGGATATAAATGCTTTAACAGACATATGTTTTTCAAGTATTTTTCCCAGCTAAACCCATTTTTTTTGCTTATTATTTTCTTACGGATATTGTTTAAAGAATAAAATTTTAAATGCGCTTTATTTTTTTATTTAAAACTTTGCACCTTCTGTGTCTCCTTAAAAAAATTTGCTTACAATAAAGTCATAAAGATTCTACCCTTTTTTATGTGAGAATTTTATATCTTTAACACTTTGAAATTATTTTCTATGTACCCTATGAAGTCAGGACCAAGGTTTACTATTTTTTTCCGTATGGACATTCAATTGTGCCAGTACCATTTGTGGAAAAAAAAAGTTTCTTTCCATATTGAATTGCCATGATATTTTTTCTGAAAATCAATTGACCATGAGTGTATAAAATATTGTAGATGTCTTATATCAATATAATTGGCTATTCCATTATCTTGATTACCGTAGACTTGAAGTCAGATAATGTGAGTTTTGCTTTAGTATAGCCACATTTTCATATAAACTTTATAGTCAGTTTGTAAATTTTTTCTAAAAGAATTGTGATCATAATTGCATTAAACTTGAAAGTAGTTTTGAGAATAATTGACATCTTCATAATACTGAGTTCTTTAATTTCTCTCAACAATGTTATGCAGTTTTCAATATATATATTTTCCACCTATAATTTTACATTTATCTCTAACTATTTTA
Source organism: Galago senegalensis (assembly GCA_963575145.1). Lineage (NCBI taxonomy): Eukaryota > Metazoa > Chordata > Mammalia > Primates > Galagidae > Galago > Galago senegalensis. The sequence continues at coordinate 28,391 of CAUYTI010004308.1, read as the reverse complement.
TACTTTGTATGCCATAGCAAATGTCTCAATTGCACTCTTCAGTTGTTCATGAGTAGTGTATAGAAACATGCATAAATGTTATATATTGACCTGATATTGTATGACTTTAGCATATCCAGTTATTTGTTCCAGCAGTTTTTATAGATTCCTTGGCATTTACTTGATAGACAATCAAGTTGTCTGCAGAGAAAGACTGTTTCATTTCTTCCTTTTCAATCCATTTACACATCAGTCCTTATTTTTGCCTTAATGCATCATTTGAGATGTATAAATCGTGAAAAAAAGGGCGAGAGTGAATATCCTTGTCTTATTTTCTGTCTTAGAAGGAAGCTTTCAGCTTTTTGTCCTATAGAATATGATGTTAACAGAAGTTTTTCCATAGATGTCCTTTATTAGCTTGAAGAAGTTTCCCTCCTAATCCTGATTTTCTGTGCGGTTTATTTATTTATCTTTATTTTGCGTGTGCACATGCAGTTTTATTACATATAGATTTGAGCAGACATCACCACAATCAAGATACAGAACTTCACTCCCACAACAAAACTCCCTCGTGTTACTTATACAGTGTGTACCCATTCCTCTGCCAACATCCCCATTGCTAAACACTAATCTGTTCTCCATCTGTGGTAATTTTATTATTTTGAGAATGCCATGCAACAAAATAATATAACATGTACCTTTTTATGACTGATTTGTCACTCTACATTAGTTCCCTTGAGATGCATCTAAGTTGCTATGTGTGTCAACAGTTATTTCCTTTTTATTGCTTCGTATTCCATATTTTGGGTGCATCAAAGAATGTTTAACCATTCACCCATTAAAGAACATATGTTTTGGTTTTCCTTTTGTAATTTGGAAATATTATGGATAAATCTGTTATGAACACTTGTTTACAGGTTTTGAGAGGCTGTTTAAAAATTTTTATTCTAGATAGTAGTCCTTTGTTGAAGGTGTGGCTGCAAATACTTTCTCAAAATATGTATCTTCTACTTTCATCCTTCTAACAAAAGTCTTTCTCAAAGCAAACACATTGACTTAAGTCTTCCATGCATCTTATTTTAAACATTTTTAAGAACATTTTTAGCGGGTGCAGGTTGAATGTTGTTACATATAAGCATTGAATGGGGTGGAGTCTGGGCTGTTGGTGTACTCCTCACTGAGTAGAATACATTATACCACACAAGGAATTTTTTAATCATCATCCCATCCACTCTGCCAGTTCTTCGCTGTACATTCAGTAAAATTTGGCTGTGTGAAAACATTTGGTCCTGAGCTTTTGGGGGGTTAGTACTGATTCAGTCTTGCTGCTTATCATTGGTCTATTCTTAGTTTTATCTCTTTCTGGTTGAATCTAGGGAGGTTGTACGTTTTCAGGATTTCGTCCCTTTCCTCTAGGTTTTATAGTTTCAGAGTATGTAGTTATTCTTAATGGTCTCTGATGATCTCCTACACTTTTATGGTATCAGATGTAATGTCTCCTTTTTTACTTCTGATTATGTTCATTTGGATCTTCTCTCCTCTTTTCTTGGTTAGCTAGTGGTTAACCAATCAATTTAATTTATCTTTCAAAGAACCAAGTTTTCATTTTGTTGATACTTTATTTTATTTATTTATTTAGTTAGTTAATTAGTTAGGTAGGTGGGTGTCTATTTAATTTAGTTCTGCTCTGATCTTTCTTATTTCTTTGTTTCTGCTAAATTTAGGTTTGGTTCATTCTCATTTCATTAATTCCCTGAGGTAAAACATCAGGTTATTAATGTGTGATCTTTCTACTCTTTTGATGTAAGCATTTAATGCTATAAACTGACCTCTTAGTCCTGCTTTTACTGTATCCCACAGGTTTGGGTATGCTGTTTCTACTTTCATTTCAAACATTTGTTAAATTTCTGTCTTTATATCTTTGTTGACCGGGTGATCATTCAGAAGCATGTTGTTTAATTTTCAGGTATTTGCACTGAAGTTCATTTTTATGTTGATTTCTAACTTTATTCTACTGTGGTTTCAGAAAATACTTGATATGATTTCAATTTCTTTAAATTTATTAAGACTTGTTTTGTGGCCTACGGTGTTTCCATAACAAAGAATATTCCAGGTGCTGATGAAAAGAATTATATTCTATAGTTGTTGAATGAAATGTTATGTAAATGTCTGTTAAGTCCATTAGATTAAAGTCCATTTATGTCCAGTGTTTATTTACTTTCTGTCTTGATCATTTTATGTTGCTGTCTCTCTTTCTTTAAGCCTAGTAATACTTGTTTTGTGGAGGTTCCCGTGTTAGGTACATAGATACTTAGGACTGTTACATTCTCTTGCTGAATTGTTCTCTTTCTCATTATATAATGGATTATATAATGGCATTTTTTTTTTACTTTTTGTTAGTATTATTGATTTACAATCTGCTTTTTTCTGATAAAAGTGTAGATACTCCTGCTTACTTTTTGTTTTGGTTTGCATGGAATATCTTTTTTCATCCCTCTACTTTTAGTCTGTCATTTGTCTTTGTAGGTAAAGATTGCCTGTAAGAAGCATATAGTTGGATCATTTTTGTTAATCCTACCAAACCATATTTCTTTCTTTCTTTTTTTTAATCCCTATTTCTTAGGTACAACATTTAATCCATTTAAATTTAAGTTTCATATTGAAATGTCAGGCTTTGTTCTGGTCATATTATTAATTGATTTATAGTTTTTTTATAAACTCTCTCTTTCCTTTTCTCATTTTTTCTTTGTGGTTTGCTCATTTTCTGTCATTCATTACTTTCTCTTCTTTCTTTACGTGATTGTTCTGTCAGATCTTTGAGTTTATATTTTCATGTGTTTGTGCTGATAAATATTGACTGGTGGTTTCCATGTTTATAAAATCTTTGGGCATTTCCTATAGGGCCAATCTTGTGGTGACAAATTCTCCCAACATTCTTGATGGTAATCACTATATTTCTTTATTTATAAAGATTATTCTGAATGGATATAAAATTTTCGGCTTGTAGGTTGTTTTTCTTTTAGCACTATGAAAATGCCATGTCATTCTCTTCTGGCCTATACAGTTTCTGCTGAGGAGTCTGATGTTAGTCTGATGGGCTTTCCTTCATAGGCAACTAGATGGATTTTCTTGGTAATTTTTAAATTCTTTCTTTCTCCTTGACGTTAGTCATTCTGATTAGAATATGCTGCAATACAGCATTGGCCTGAGGATCATTGGGCTTCCTGTATCTGAATGTTTAATTCTTTTGGTAGTCTTGCCAAGTTTTCATCAATTATGACCTTAAATTGGTTTTCTAAACTTTTTGATCTTTCTTTTTCTTTGAGAATACTGATGATTTGTACATTCAGTCATGTTATGTGGTCCCAGAAGTCTTGAATGCTTTGCTCATTCTTTTTTATCATTTTCTAAATTTTTTATCTGACGAGATTATTTTAAAAGAACTGTCTTCAAATTCTGAGATTTTTCTTCTGCTTCATTTAATCTATTCTTGAAGCTTTCTAATGTATTTTATATTTCTTTTGGTGAATTTTTTACCTCCCGGATTTCTGGAATTTATTTTTAATGTTACCTGTTTTCTTGGTAAATTTCTCATTCATATGCTGAATTGATTTTCCTATTTCTTTGTCTTGATTTTCAGAATTCTTCTCCATCTGATTGAGCTTCCTTTGTATCAACATTTAGAATTCTTCACCTGCCAACATGAGGAATTCTTTTGATTGGGATCTGTTCCTGGATAATTGCAATACATTGTTGGTATCATATTTTCTTCTTTTTCATGTTTCTTGTATCCTTCCATTGATATAGGGACATCTGGCTTAGAAGTCACCTATTACAAGTTTTTGAAATTACTTTCAAAGGGGAGAATTTTTTCCTGAAGATGTGTCTATGTCGTTGGTGAAGTAGGGCACTTTGATTTTTATTTTGGATGCCTGAAGTATTGTAATCTTTGTATCATTTCTTAGGCAATATGCAAGGTTGGTGACTTAGGGTATAGTTAATGATTAGTTGAGGCTGTGGTGAAGTTTGTAAGGTACTTGAGTACCAGCAAAACCAGTCTTTGTGCCCCAGTGGTGGCAGCAGTGATGTGAATATGCCTGGCTTTAGGCCGCAGAGCAGCCTATGCTGGTAGAAGTGTTAGTGTGCCCTAGGGTGGAGGTAGAGAAGGGCAATTCTTGAAACTTCAGTTTACTTACTCAGAAACTAGTAGTTACAATATAGGTCCAGGTGTATGTGTGGAGGGGAGAATTGTTGTCAGGACCCTGAGCAGCTGATGTGTAAGTAGCAATAATGGAGTCATGCACTAGGACCCAAAGGGTCCATGTTGGTGTTGCTGGTAGCTACAATGGATTGGGTAGGTTAGTCCCCAGTTCCACACTGCCCTAACAGGGCAGTAAATATTGTCTTATTAATAGTTGTGTTTAGGAGGGTTTGAGATCCCATTTTCCCCTCTGGGTGGCAGTTATAGCTATATCACCTTGAACTTGGCTCAAGGACATTCCATGGTCCGGTACTAAACTCTCATAATGGTGCCAGCTATGGGCTTACAAATTAAAGAGGGAGAACATTTTCAGGCAAGTGGCTTAGACAAAAAACTGTAGATGGTGTGTTTTCCCTCCCATTTCGGTTTCACAGGAGCCCATAGCAGGGCAGTGGAACATGTCCTAGGTTTGGGCTCGCTGGTCATTCCCCAGCTGGGCTGTGACACAGCTGTGTCCTCCTGAACTCAGCCTAAGGGTGGGGCACTACCCACCCTTAAAATCCCAAACTAGTATATTAATTCTGTGACTAGAAAGTGAGGAGCCTTTCTCAGGCAGGAAACTATGGAGAGTGCAGTTTGCTCAAGATTTGGTCCCATAGCAGGCAGCACGGTGAAGGGTATCTTCCCAGATGTGTGCTGAAAAAGGCTGGTTTCTCTACCTCCTCTAAGCCAGGTGGGGGCTGCAAATACATCAGCCCAAATGCAACCAATGGATGGGGAACAGCTAGCATCAAACTCTCAAACTCTTTTATTCTGTGTCTGGAAAGAATGGGGCCCCACATGGATGAACAGCATGGACACAAAAATATGGAAAATACTGCCTGCATTTTGGCAGCCTGCAGTAGCCTCACAGGACCTTTCCAGGGGTGCATGGGAGAACCTGGCCTCCTCTATCTCTCTTGGGAACCATGCAGTGGCTACAAGCACAACTGCAGTCCCTGGTACCTCATATCTTAGAATGGTGCCCAGCTCAAGCTGCTCTAAGGCTGCATACCTGTGGGATTCTGTGTGTATCCCTGTTCTAGAGGGATGTCTCTGGGTAATGTCCAAGCAACTCTATCCCTGTGTTAACCCCAAGACCATCATGGGTCAAGGTATTCTTTTGAAGCCAAGATCACAAAAGTTTATCTTGGAGAGTGGAACTCTGTGGGCTTCTTTCTTACTAATTCCTCACATCCTGGAACTTCTCTCAGATCTTAGCCAGGCCTAGGCTGGGCAAGTTTCCCTGAACCCTCTCCTTACTCACTTTTGGGGCTTCCCCATCACTTCCCTGGTGAATCCTGACATTCTGTCTTAGACAATATGTTCGAAATGGGATAATCTTCTTGTTATTCTTGTTTTTCTCCATAGAGGAGGCATATAGTACCTGTGTGTATGTGGCCATCATCTAGTCTTGGACTTTCCCTACAATTTAAAAAAAAATTTTTTTTTTTGTGGTTAAGGTAATCAACTCATTTTCCCTGCATTTTAAAGTTTCTATGTTAGATACATATTGAATATTATTTTGTCTTCTTGAGAATTAACCCTTTTTGAGTTTAAAATATCACTTATATGTGAAAATATTTTTTCTTGAAATTTATTTAACTAAAAAATTAATGTAACCACTATAGCTTTATAATGAGTATTTTCTATATTTTTCTATCATTTTTCTATCAATATATTTTTATACAGAGCTATAACAGGAAGCATATATTTGTGACATACTTTTTTTTATCCAGTCTAATAATCTGTGCCTTTTAATAGAAATATCTAAATCAGAATTCAGCAAACTTTTTATTTAAAATATCAGATACTAACTATGTAAGATTTGCAGCTCATATATTTTCCCTTGCAATTTCTGTCTACTACCAGTGTAGTCAAAAGCAACCATGGACAAGCTATAAACAAATGAGCTTGGATGTGTTCCAAGAAACCTTACTACAAAAATAAATATCAGATATAAAAATCTAGAGAAAGAATCCCAGCTGTCTTCCAGAGAAGATAAAATAAAATTCCTAAAAATAACATATTACTATATATTTTTCTAATACGATTGAATATTTAAAGGGAAGTATATGATAAGCATTGCAAACATGTAGGTTTGGGTTTATAAAAATCACTTTCTATACTTTTAACTTTCAACCTATGTAAATAACTTCTCAAAATACCCCCATGTTTGACCTCCCCTCACATTTGCTACCTACTGATATGTGAAATGAGTGTTGATTTTAAGCCTTTTTTTTTTTTTTAGCTCTGCCAATTTCTTGGGCAATTCTGGGGAGTGTGAGTGAAATGAGAGAATGGTGGTTGATGGTTTAAGGGAATGAATATTTATAGAGGCTTGAAAAGTAAAGACAGGTAAGCATGTTGAACTGCAAAAGATAATAATATTCTACCTGTTTTATGTATACATAAAAGTTAACAAAAATCAGGTGAATATATCAAACAAAAATGCTTTCCAGAAACAAAATAAAGTAATATGAGTTAAAATAAATAAATAAATAAATAAATAAATAAATAAATATCAGACTGAATTTGGCCTGTGGTCTGCAGTTTGCTGCCTTCTGGTTTAAAACATTTAGATTTAAAATAATAATAAATATGTTTGTGTCACATTGATATTTATTTTCTGTTTGTCCTATCTGATTTTTATTTTTTATCATCTTGTCCTAGTTTCTGATAGATTAATCCAGTACTTTTTATTATTCTATTTTTCCTCACTACGGACTATATGGCTTAATACACACCCCTCTTCTTAGGATTTATAATATGCATCTGGAACTTCCTATGCCTATGTTTAAACAATATTATACCATTTCATTTATAAGGCAGAAATTTACATGACCCTACTTTCATTTCCTGTTTGCATCCTTTGTGTTATCATTCTCATAAACATAGACATTTCTTCTACATTTTTACCAACTGGAAAATTTATTATTAACATCATTTCTTCATGTTTCACTGACAAAGCCAGTTATATTTATGGTAATTACAATTAATAAAATTTGTTTTATATGTACTCATATACTTAATTATATCTTATATTTCTCCATCTTTGTATTAATTTAAATTTCCATCTGTTACTAATTTTATTCTGCTTGTAAATCACTTGAAAACACTTCTTATAGTTCAATTTGCTGCTAAGGAATTTTGGCTTCCATTTGTCTGAAAGGATTTTTATTTTATCTTTAATTTTTTAATGAATTTTCTATTGTATCTAGAACTATATTCGATTGGTTTCATTTTTCTCAGATTTCTAAACATGCCACTCCATTATTTCCTGGCTTATATAGTTTCTAATAAGAAGTCTACTTAGGGTAGCACCTGTGGCTCAAAGGATTAGGGCACTAGCCCCATATGCTGGAGGTGAGGGGTTCAAACCCAGCCCTGGCCAAAACTGAAAAAAAAGAAGTCTACTTAGGGTCTAACTTTTGTTTCTCTGTATAGGATGCCTCTTTTATTCTCCTTTTGCTTTTTAGATTTTCTCTTTATCATTGATGTTCATCAACTTGATTATAATATGTCATGCACACAAGAGTGTACGTGCACACATTTATGTTGATGCTTATTCTATTTGGAGCTTATTGAATTGCTTGGGTCTGTGAGTTTATAATTATTTATTATTTTATTAAATTTAGAAAAATCAGGCCATCATTTCTTCAAACATGGATATTTTTTCAGTAAGAGCACTAATACCTCTTTCATCTGTTCTCTTGTTATGTGTGTGTGTGTGTGTGTGTGTGTGTGTGTGTGTGTTTGGATGCAGAGGTTGGTAACCATTACTATGAATTCAAGATTAATGATCTTTTCTTCACTAGTTTCTAGTACATTTTTTAGCTCAGATATTTTATTCTTTCACTTTTATAAGTTTCATTTGGTTCTGTCTTAAATCTTCAATTTCTCTTCTTCATCTTTATGCTTATATTTATGTAAGTATATGGTACATACTTATAAAAAGTTGTTACCTTCTGACCTCTTGGGGGTTTCACCTTAGGCATTCACATATTTTTAATAAGCCAAAGATTCACATTCAAAAATTGTGCAGATTTCTGGACGTTTTTCTCCCTTTGGATACTTTGGCTTACAAGTACGTGCCACCTTTCCTCCCAAAACCTACTCTCTGCCTTCCTCTTAAATTCAGCAAGAACATCAGGCCCTGTGTTTCACTCAGTTTACCACAGTCTGAGAGCTACCACTAGAGCAGTGATTTCCAACTGGTATGTTGCAGTACACCGGTGTGCCCTGAGAGGATCTTAGGGGTGCTGCAAATATTTTTAAAGACTGTTAATTAAATTATTTTGGAAATCCTTCATGTCCTTTGTTAGATAAATTCCCAGATATTTCCTCTTCTTTGGCACTACTGTAAAAGGAATAGAGTCCTTGACTATTTTTCAGCACCTACACATTCATAAGAATGGTAAAACATAACTATAGTCCAGAAAGAAGGAGAGGAGGGAAGGAGGGAGGACAAGAGGAAGGCAGGGAGGAAGGAGGAGGGTTGGGGAAGAAATCCAACCTAATGTGCATAATGCAATGATACATGTCTATACTATTAAGAATAGAGTATGAATTTTTTTGCCACAACAAATAAGTAAGCAAGGAGATGGATATGTTAATCAGTTAGATATAAGCATTCCACATTGAATATCAAATCAGCACATTGTACCCCATAAATGCATTAATGTATACAGTTATGATTTAATAAAGAATTAAAAAATTATTTTGGAAAGAATTTCAAAGCACCATAATCTTGTCTTGTCTTTTTTTTTACTGTTTATTTTGATCAACATAATTTAAGTGTACCGCAGAAGTTTATAGGTTCAAGTATGCCACGAAATAAAAAAGGTTGAAATACTCTGCTGGAGACAGAAAGACTTAACGATGATGAGACTCACCTCTTTTGTTTCCCTTTATTTGAAGTGCACAGTCACAAACTGCCTGCTGTCTAATTTCTATAAATAATTGTTTCCTGTGTTTGTTTAGTTTTCTAGTTGGTAATGGTGAGAAAGTAATCTAAACCACCTTATTTGCTTCTAAATGGAAGTGGAAACCCCCTAGTAATACTAATAATAAATTTATATTTATTTATATTATTTCTTTTTTTTATTAAATCATAGCTGTGTACATTAATGCAATCATGGGGTATAATGTGCGAGTTTTACAGACAATCTGAAATGCTTTCATCAAACTGGTCAACATAGCCTTCACGGCATTTTCTTAGTTATTGTTTTAAGACATTTATGTTCAATCTCACAATGACACACGAGTTATGTACCTTCATTTCCCCATTTAAAAGATGAGGACATTAAGGCATGGTGAACTTAGATACCTGCCTAGTGTTACATAGCTAATAAATAACAGTTCTGAAATTCAAACTAGTTCTAACAACTATGCTCATAACTACTGCAATAGAAATTTCAATGCCCAGAAAGAGCTTCTATTTATTTTTGACTATTATTCCTTTTTGCAAAAAAAAATTAAAGTAATGGGACATGTTATTTACTAGTTTTTTTTCTTTTAGTATTAAAAATGTATTCTTTATAATAGATCATAAATTTTACTGATTACAGAAAACACTTGGGAGACTTAATTAAAATGCATACTTCCAATCTCCACTCATGAAAATTTTGTTTCAGTAAGTCTAGGGTGGGGTTTATGCGTTTATGCTTTTATCAATCACACCAGGAGACTTCTAAGATCACACGAGTTTGTCAAATTTTCTATATAAGATGCCATTTATTGGCTGCATAAGATTTAATTATGTAGATATTTCATAATTTGATTTACCATTCTCTGCTAGTAGATTGTGGGGTTTAATGACATTTTAATACTGAAATAACACTGTAATGATCAGACAAGTGCACATCTCTGATTATTTCCTCAGAGAACCATGGCATTTAAACTCATCTCTCTAGCTCTGTGATTGAATTCCAAGTATCATTGTTTCTTTACCTCACATAATTTTAAGAATGTGGCTATTCAGGGATGGAACATGAGCAAAGGATTGAGGTAAAGAAGGCACACAAAGCATAAATGTATAAATTTAATTGTTTGACTTTTTCCTAACATTCATCAATTTATAGGCATTAAACACTTATTAGCATTATGCTATGTGCTTTCTAAAAATCTCATTTGATCATCTCTAAAATCCCACAAAGGAATTGTGCCCGTATTTAATAGATAAGAAAAATTGAGTTTAAAATTGTTAATTACCCCTACCTAGTATGATGTTAATTGATTATATATATACATATATACTGGGGTGGCGCCTGTGGCTCAAGGAGTAGGGCTTCAGCCCCATATGCTTTAGGTGGTGGGTTCAAACCTGGTCCCTGCCCAAAACTGCAACACCCACCCCCCAAAACCCAAAAAATAATAATAATTTATTTATATATATATATTAATAATTTAATTATATATATATTTATAAAAGACATGTTATGGGTCACTACTAATATGCAGCTATTTTATAGCATTTAATCTTCAAGACAACTCTATCATTACATGTGTGTAATTAGCATTATTGTGTCAATTATAAAGTAACAACTATTATACTTTTTCAATGAAGAACTAGAGAAAAGCTCAGAGTTATACATGTTCCTTACAATAATACAACTAGGAAGTGGCTTGTTTATTAGGACTCAGATATATTTCATTCCTGTACCCTTTCTGGTTTCTAATACATTATAAATACCTTCAATTTAGCAATAATCCAATTTTTATTTCATTGTAAGATTAAGAAAGAAAATTCCTTACACCTTCTCTAAAACTCACATAACTTTTAAAAAGCCAGTAATCTTCTGGGAGATGAGAGAAGGCAATCTCCTGTCACCTGAATCTGGGGTAGAGATAAAGAATCATTTTAATTCCATCTGGAAGGAACAAAGGTGAGAGCCCACAGAAGTTAAAATTAGGCTCCAGCATAATTTCAATTTTATATACAATACTGAAGAATCTGAGGCTGGGCAATGCCATAAAATTAACCCTAAGATAATATTAGTACATTGAATAGATCATTTCTCTTTGTTTCCACTCAGCTGCTCTGCATGGAGGAGTCCAGGGGCAGATGTGGCATCACACACAGATTTGAAACTCTGCTTAATAAACCCAATCAACTTGAGCTGATCATGCCATATCTGTGAGTCTCAGTTTTTCCATTTGTAAAGCCACACAAAATGTAATCAAAGGATAATTGCAATAACTAAATGAGATAATGTGACTAGAAGGCTGAGTCTTTTAGAGAGTGGATTCATAGTATTCCCTTATTATTTCGCTGTTCTTTGCCTTCCCAATGGCTCCTTTTTCAGAGCTCATTCCCTGGAGATTCCTTTCAAGTTAGCCCACCATAACACAAAAGATGGTTTCTGAGGAAGAGTACATGAGGCAGAGGTGACCATTATCAGCAATATAACAGAAAGATCTTAGTCTTCCATTCATTATTTTATAGACAGAGTTTAAAACACAATCTGCGCTTATTATTGGAAGATCAGGGTTATAATTTCAGTCCTGAGATTTATTTAAGGACCTTGGTTGAGTCTCTGTGGATATGCACGGTGTTATTATAAAATAGAGGCAGTAATATACTTCAGGAAGATTATAAACATCAAAAGAGATAGTGGTGTGCAAGTGCAGTGTGAACAGATCTTGATTCCAGTCCTGATTTTACCTGTCTACAGTACTGGCTCAGCTAACTTATCTTGGTGAATCAAGACCCTCTCCAAAAACAAGAGGCTTGCATGCCGGCACGGTGGCTTGCACCTGTAATCCCAGCACTCTGGGAAGCAGAGGAAGGTGAGATTGATTGATTTCAGGAGTTCCAAACCACCCTAATCAAGAGTGAAATCCTATTTCTACTAAAAATAGAAAAAGTGACTAGGCATCATGATAAGAACCTATAGTCCCTGCTGCTTGGCAGACTGAGGCAGGAGGATTGATTAAGCTCAGGAGTTTGAGGTTGCTATGAGCCACGATGATGCCATGGCACTCTATCCAGGGTGACAATTAATCTCTGTCTCAAAATATAATAATAATAATAGGCTACAAATTTATTATTAAAATACTTTCTAGCTCTGAGATTCTATAGTTCTGTGACTTATCCAAGGAGGCCCTGCCAAAGAAGGCAAACTCCAGGTTGTCATACCCCTAGTCTGGGTGCTTTCTAGTCTACAGTGTTAACTCATTGCAGAGATTTGTACCTTGTGGCTTTGAGGGAAGTCTTGTTTCAAGTGAGAGCTGCTTGTTATGCTCTGCTATCTCTCAACTGCAACTGTTCTGGACAAGCCACATCTGACTTGTGTCTCAGGAAACATACTTCCTGCCTCACCTGTGTATTCTCTTCTTGTGAAGTTTACCAACTTCTCCATTTATCTTATACTGTATTAAGAAGCAAAATACATCATCTATACATCAATGTAACCTAGTTTCAAGTCCCAGCTATTCTGCTTCATGGACTATAGTTAGACTTCCCTTCAAAAATAACTGCTAAAAGGACCTAAATTCAAACTTCTTAGGGCTACCATGTGGGCAAAAATAAGGGGAGAGTGACTCACTGATGGCACCTCAAACAGTTCAATGTCCAGAGCCCAGACATTAAGTTTGGGTGTTACGGATCAATGAATAGAAGATTTATCACCCAAATTAAGTTATTCTTGGGAACTGATGTTGCTAGGACTATAAAATCCCACAGTCCTCCACATCTCACATCTCACATCTCACTTACTCAAGCTGTAAAAGTCAGTGAACCACTGGTACATATCTATGACAGGTAAGAGACATAACAGGAATTAACACCAAGCACCTCAAATAAATCATTTTACCTCCTTATAGAGACAGGGGAGAAACAAAGTTAGAGGACACTTGGAGAAGAACCATGTTCCCACTGTTAACCTCAATCCCTGGCCTGACTCTATGGTTTGGGCAAGTTCACTAAAATTTCATCATCTTCTATATTCTAATTTCTATACTTCTAATCTGTAGGAACTGTGTTTTTCTAATCCAAGATCTAGTCATCTGGATCTAGTCATTTCAGATCCAAACCTGGATTTTTTTTTTCTAAATACATGAGTCATTATATGTCTTTCCTTTATTTTAGGCCAGTTTGATGTATATGCTTATCACTTGTCATTGAAAATGTATCTGCCTAATGGAAAAAAGTATCTGCCTATGAAAAAAAATACTTGTTCTTTCTAATCTATGGGAGTGATATAAATATCTGATAAATTAACAGATTTGGATGGTCAACCATAATTTCATTCTCAGATACTATAGAAGAGGATGAGACTACTGTGATAAATCAGATGAAGTTCTCATGCACTCAGTCTAACTGAGAAGACAGGCATCCATTGAAATAACTATAGTGTAGTATCCCTGACCATAATTACAATAACATCATGAAAGGAAATGAGTTAGTTTCCCCAGAGAAGTTAGAAAAGACTCTAAAAAAAATGTGGTATTTGAAATGAATGTTAAAGACTGATTGGAAGTTTTCCACGTAGAGCAGTGGGTCTCAAATGGGTGTATTTTTACCACCACCCTCCACAGGAGATTTCTTTTTATCATAATGGGGGTTGTACTATTGGCAGCTAGTGAACAGAGGCCAGGAATGCTGCAAAGGGTCTTACAATTCACAAGCAGCTCCCACAACAGAGACGTGTCTTACCCAAAGTGTGATTAGTTCCAAAGTTGAGAAACTCTGAAGTAGAGATGCTAAGAAAAGGGATTCCAGAATGAGGTTGACATAAAGCCAGGAGTCATGATTTGGTCAGAATGATGGGAATGTTTTGATACAGGGAAACTAGATTGAAGAGAAATGGCAATTGATCACCACAGGTAAGGGCTTCTAATATCATCCTATAGGTATGGGAAGCTATCAAAGTTCTGATTATAAAGAGGCATTTCTAAATTTGAAATCTTAAAACTGGAACAGTTCTGCAAGATGGCCAGTTCCTTAACTAAGACTTTGAATGTGCAGGGTTAACGTGGATTAGCAAAGCTTAAGATTCCCACCACAGACAGACAATCTTAGAGAACTCTGAGGCTAATCCTGATGGGTTATTATCATGACTGCTGAATTTGTCCAAAATGATGTTACTAAAAAAAAATAAAATGAGGCTATTTATATTGATGATGAAGGAAACCACTGGGTTTGGCTTCCTTTGGGGAGTGTTTATTGGGTTGTGAGCCAAGGAGAAGCCCCCCACCCTCCCCCAAATAACATTTTTCATTTCCCCTGTGTCATTTCTTCCCTCTCTTTGGACATTCTGCCAATTACTCTAGGAAGAACTAAATATTTTTATAATGAATCAGATGCTGGTGACAGGTGCCAGATTGATGACTGTAGAGGAGGAAGCTTGAAGTGCTCACGTTCCTCATACTGAGATGACAAGGAGAAGAGTTATGTGTGCTGAAAGATTTATTGTCAAGCTGTCCACGGGCACCTCTCTGGCCTCCAGGAAATGGTTTAAAATTAGACACAATCTGGTTGCCTTTTAGAGCCAAGAAGGAGTATGTCCTCATGTTGATGTTCTTTCTTCTTGTTAGTTTTGGTGGAAGCAAATTGGGAGCTTGTAGTCAAACAAGTTCTACTTACAATTATACTCAAAAGGTTGCATTTGATATTTTCTTGCCTCCATGTGTGTCATCTTCTACTTTGTAGAGTCACTGAATTTTAGAGGTAAGAGAGATTCTAAAGATTTAGCACATCTGTTTCACCTGATGGATAAGGAAAGTGAAGGCCAGAATCAGATTTATGACTAACCCAGATTTCCACAAATTGTCATGACAGTAAAACAGAGAGACTTCTAGTTATTTCTTTTGTTTCAAGTGTTTCCCTATTTGGTTTCTTCCAAAATGGGTAATCTGATTACCCTCCTGGTCTCTTCTCTACCCCCAACTACTGATAATAGCTAAACTAGCATTATGGAGTTCCTAATCTGAGCATGACATGTTGTAGACTCCTCACACATACTAACCCTGATTTCTGTAACAGCCTTGGGAAATAAATAATTCAAATAATTCTGTATTCATTTTAAAGATAACACAACTAAATCTCACAAAGCTTAAGATGCCCCAAAATCACAAAGCTAACAAATAGTAAAGCCAGAAGTTAAGCCTAGATCTGTATGATTCTGATATGCCATGCGATCTACCCAGATCTGCTTCAATTATTTTTTTCCTCTCTATTATTCCCAGTCATAACTATTGCCATGTCTACCAAGGAGGTAACAGAAAAATCAAGCTGATTGACTAAATTCACACTTTTTTACATTTTTGGTGATGATATTCTCACCCATTCCTTGTATGTGATTTTGTGGATGGCCTTTCCCCTCTACTAATTTTTTGAGTCTATTTAACAAATGAAAGGGTGCTGCATAATATTGATCAAATTTTATTTATGCATATATTGAGATGGTTTTGTGGTATTTTTATTTTATTAATATGCATATTACATTGATTGATTTTCTTATGTTAAACCAACCTTGCCCTCCTGAAATTAATCACACTTGGTATAGAATCTTTTTTGTTTTTTTTTTTAATGCTAGATTTAGTTTGCTAGCATTTTCTATAGTCTTTCATTTTTTGTGTGATGCCTTTGTCAGGCTGGAGTATCAGAATGGTATTGGTCTCATAGACTAAAGTCTTTTAGGTGAGGCATGGTGGCTCACACCTGTAATCCTAACACTTTGGGAGACCAAGACAGGTAGATTGCTTGAGCTTAGGAGTTTGAGACCAGCCTGAGCAAGAGTGAGATAACATTTCTATTAAAAAATTAGAAAAACCTAGCCACGCATTGTGGTGGGTGGCTGTAGTCCAATACTTGGGAAACTGAGGCTCACTTGAGCTCTAGAATTTGAGGTTGCTGTGAGCTATGACACCATGGCACTCTACCCAGGGCACAGACTAAGACTATCTCAGAAAAAAAAAAATAAAAAGGAATAAACTCTTTTCTTTTTTAAGAAGGATTGGGGTTAATTCTCATATGAAGGAAAGCTGAGTGACCTATATAATTGCTGAGTTTTAGAAGGAAAATCTAGAGATCTAAAACCTGCCATTCTTTCTCTTCTCCTTGTGGGTAAACTGCTTTCAGTGGGATGTGTTTTTCCCATTCTTTGATACCACAAATGTCAACAAACAGACGTTTGCCTGAGTAACATGATCTGCCACTGGGTATAGAAGTCTGTCTAAACCTGGATTTGACAATAAAAAAGCTACTTCCTTATAGCTTAAGTTATTTTCTTCAGTATCAACTCCAAAGGTATCCAAATTTATATTTTGACTCTGTTTACCTTCTTTTCTTTGCTTTATTTCTCAGTTGTCCTAAAAGCCAAGCTTGGAAAAATTTGTAAATCTTTCATGTTCTCTTGGACTTCAATAATACTGAAAACAGAAATACTCTGATTTTGTCTCTCAGGGAAGGGGCTGCTAATAATCACAGGTAAGTAACTAAAAGTTACTTCTGACTATATCTACTGCTAGATACAGTCATTCACAGAAAGAATATGGGATTTGGATAATCAATCCTGGAATAAGTATTCAAGACAAACTATGCTATATACAGTGTTTGGCATGTGGACCTACTGTTTTTAACCTTCTGTTTCCTCCAGGGGCTAGCTGTACATAATGAAAGCAAGATTTCCTTCCTGCTAAGGAATACTCACTTTCTAAACCACAAGTTTTCTTTACACACAACCAGTGGCATACTGCTGTTGGCTTATACTGTCTCATAAGACCTATTTGTACAGTTATTCCCAGCTCCACTTTGGTAGTAATTTCCCCAGGACTTCAGAAAATATTACATAAGAGCTTTTTTGACCTGGAGAGCCAGTTGTTAAACATTGACCAGAGTGCTTAATGTGATCTTTTTTTTTTTTTTTTTTTGGTATATACATGAAAGCTGATATTGTCCCTTCCATACTCAGATGAAACTTGCCTGGGTTGGATGCCTCTCTCGACAAAAAAATAGACAAAATATGAGAAGAATGAAATCCATGGTCATCTGCCACTTAGCTTTTATGATTTAAGACCCCATTATTTCTCCTTTATCTCTTGGAAACTTTAGCTTAGAGAATTTAATCATGATGTGAATAAACATTTGGTATCTTTGGGGTCCAATCCCTCATATTTTTAAGATAACATATCACTATATCTATTTATCTATCTATCTATACATACATATACACACATATTTATTTACACATACAGACAGACACATATACGCACATATGTATATATGTATGTGTGTGTATATGTACAGGACACACGAGTTCTTATCCATTTTCTATGTACCAGTGTGTACATAGTTGTTATGTCTATATTCATCTCACATTATTAAGTGAATGTATAGGGAAAACTACTTTGGAAAGGATAATAATAAATGAAACTCTAAATTATACAATTTTAAAGCTGAAGAGGAGTCATTGATCAGTGGTCCAACTCTTTAATTTTACAGATAAATTATTGAAACTCATTAAAGAGAACTGACTTACCTACCACTACTTGGTGAAATTAGTCAACATAATTGAGACACAATGCTTCTCATTGACAATGGATTATATATTTATCCCATCTCTTACCTCCACAGCACTGAAGCACAAGCTTTTGGTCAGATAGTTCCTGAAAGTGTCTCTAACTTTATTGTTTAAGACTCCAAATTATTCATTTTCTTTCTGGCATTTTCTGATCAACCCTGACCTCCATAACCTTTGCCAGTTTCCAAACAAAATTTTAAAATCCCATTCTCTCAGTAATAAAAAATGGCCACTAACCAAGTACCCAAGTCAGATTAGTCTCCTCCATAAGTATGACACTGATAAGATTTACAATGTGACCAGGGTTTACAATAGGCAGAATGACTACAGAACTACTCCCAATAAATATTTGTCATGATTTTGAGATCAATAAAATATTTTACTTTTCCCCAGTTTTCTCTAGGAAGGAAGGAAAGAAAAACATTAGAGAGAAAGATAATTTTGCTATAATTTTTCCTGGGGGATATTATATTGTCCAGCTCTGCATCAATTTCTCTGTAGGTATAATAAAGCATCAGACTGGGTTGAGTCACTGTTCTCCACATCAACAATTTCAGAGCCCTGGGGAATCTAGACTGTGAAACCAGTTACAAAGTTTTGAGTAGGAGCAATTTCCTAAATTCTATCATCACTACTTTTTTACAAGGATTCTTATCTGTGACGCATCAAATCTTGATGTTCATTTTTTTGGTCTTTCCCGGTATTTTAGGCCTCCAGATCTAAGACAGTGACAGAATCCTAAAGCATATACCAGTTTAACCTACTTCAGAGGACTGGATACTATTTAATATCCCTACTCAGAAGTCGCCAGCCAAATTTCATTTAGATATATCTATGGAAATATGAGGAGTTCACTGACTCATGAGGTCAAACAATCTAATTCCTGATGAATATGACCACAAAGTCTCTTCCTTTTCAGAACTATACTTTCCCATAACTTTTATCTGAGGACTCTATTTCTGCCCTTTCAAGCCATATGAGTTTAAATAAAATTCTTTTTCTCAGCAATGAATCTCAGGCAAGTGGAGACAATATAACCTTCTAACCATTTACAGAAAGACTTTTAAAAATTCTATCATGTGTCCTGAAAGAAGGTCAAGACTTTTAGACTCTGGCTGACACAAAGACTCTATGTGCCCATTTTATCAGTTTGAATCCCCCTAGCATCAGAATCTGAGATAAAGAGTGCATTATGGAAATGATCCTATGAGAGAAGAGAGCAAGTGAAACATAGATAGAAAAGCAACCAAATCAGAAGTGAGTTATCAAGCACATCCCTACCAAGGACAACTTGAGCCAAATCCTTCTGGGGAACTTTGGGGCCAGAGTGGCCTACACACCTCATGACTGTTCATAAGGAGAAGGAGCTGAGGTTCTTATCCATTTACTCCTATCAATGATTACATGAGGGCTCCACTTGGGGAAATATTAACTCCTCCATATTTTCAACCTACCACTGCACACAAAGAGTAGGGTGCAGCAGCCAGAGAAATACTTCAAATAGAGGGATGCTGGAGTTGGAAGTCAGATAACTTATGCAAGAAAAATAAGGGCTGAGGGCATACTGATGGAGGGTTAATAGTTTCTGTTTAACTGTTAACCTTAAGAGTGGTGATAACTCAAAGTGTGAACACAAGTACAGACAACCATAGACTTGTATATAGAAGACTGTTTAAAAAAAAAAAGTGGAGGCCAGGTGTGGTGGCTCATGTCAGCAATCCTAGCACTCTGGGAGGCTGAGGCAGGTGGATTGCCCTGAGCTCAGAGGTTTGAGACCAGCCTGAGCCAGAGTGAGACTGCCATCTCTATAAACAAAAGTGGGCATTGAGGCCGGCCCCTGTAGTCCCAGCTACTTGGGAGGCTGAGGCAAGACAATTCCTTAAGCCCAGGAGTTGGAGGTTGCTGTGAGCTATGACACAACAGCACTCTACCAAGAGCCACAAAGTGAGACTATGTCTAAAGAAATAAATGAATAATAAATAAATAAATAAATAAATAAAAGAAAATTTAAAAAATACTTCAAATTAAGATGACTGAAAGCCAATTGAAAGCCAAATTCAAAAATAAAAAAAATAATAAGATGGAAATTTTGTATCTTTTTTTACAACATGAATGGATTTGGATAACACTCTTCTTTTTACCTCTTTTATGTTTACATGGATGGAGCTGAAAAATATTCTTCTTAGTAAAGTATATCAGGAATGGAAAAAAAATATCTAGTGTACCTAGCCCTACTATAAAACTATTTTATAATCACTCACACTTTCGTATAAGAGATGAATCACAACTATAGCCCAGGATGAAGGAGGGAAAGGGAGGAGGATGGGAAGGGAGGGAAGTGGTTTGATAGAGGGAGGGTTAATGGTGGGACCACAACTATGGAGCATATTGCAAGGATATAAGTCAAATCTATCAAGTACAGAACACAAAAGTCTTAAAACTGTGATTAAGTAAATGAGGTGAAAGCTATGTTAATTAGTAGGATGTAAGCACTCCAATTTGTACAAATAATCAACACATTGAATCCCACAAAGGCATAATTTGAATAAATAAATTGATACCACAAAGGTATTCATGATCTATGTATATATGACTTAATAAAAAAAAATAGAAAACCAACCACCCCACATACTCAATATTAAGTTGAAACTTGTTGATTAACAACAATGTATAAGAAGGGGGTGGGAGAACAGGGGTTGGTAAGTACCCACCTAACAGGTACACTTCCTGGGTGAAGGTCACAGCAACAACTCAAACTTAACCTTATAAAGGCAAATAATGTAACTTAATCATATTTACTAAAATCTAAAAAAAAAAAAAAATCTATCTCTTCTCTACCTCTGCTCACCAGATGGAAGACATGAACATGGAGGAGGGATAAACTATTTTTTAAAATGTGCATGTCCACACACTTCTAATTCCATGCCATTAGAGCAGGATGTAGATGTTATGCTTTGTGAACCAAATCCTGCCTATTTCTGTTTAACCTATGAGCCAAATTAGAAAAAAAAAATCGAAATAAGAATAAAGTTTGTTGGCCACAGGAGGAGGGGCAAGATGGCTGACTGGAGCCAGGTTTTGACAGAAGATCCCATCCAGAGAAAAGGATAATGACCAGAAAGTACCTAATAAAGCTGAAGACTGGGAGCTGAGCTGAGAGAGAAGACTGATAACTGCGTGTGTCCTCTGCTGGGGCAAGCTGCGACTCCAAGAAAGCAAATTTCAGGTACAAAACTCATCCCAAAGGAAAAGTGTCCATCCCCTCCCCAACGAGAGTTGCTTTTCTTTTGTTCACAGTAGGTTTTCTACAGGAGAGCAGTGAACTGAGGAGCTCTTGTCTCACCCCGGGGAGAGAGTTGCAGGAAGTAAGGACTACTGCTCCAGAGATACCCTGCTGTGTCCCTGAGCACTCTCTTGCCAGGCATGAAAGTTGAACTAATGTTTTCCCTGCTATTTTGAACTTCCAGTCTACCCTTCCCCCCTCTCCTGATGGACCAGAGACTTCCACCCTCACCTGCTGGTTAGAGACCTTGCAGGTACTAATCCCTGTAGAAACTGGAATGTCTATGGTTCATTACCAGGTCCAGGCACTGCAAGGGCCATGGTAGAAAAGCTGCACTGTAACAGCAAGCCCAGCAGTAGTGCAGACAAAGGAGGGGAGGCTATAGGGCTTAATTCTGCAAAAGTGCAGACCAGCTGTGGGAAGAGGCCTGCCAGCCATGTTCTCCACCCTGCCGGAGCCTTGCACCCCATGCACCTCCCTGCCAGAGCTGCTGGTGCCCTGCCCTGACAGAGCCGAGAGCCGCTTGCCACCATGCTCCACCTTGCTGGATCTACCATGCACCCTGCTCTGCCAGAGCCACGCACTGCATACTTGCCCTGCTGTTGGAGCCATGCACCCCATGCTCCCAGAGCTACAGCTACAGCCACCTCTGTGGCCCTGGGAGCTGCTCAAAGATACCTCCTATGAAGATTCAGCAACAGTCGAATGATCCTGCAGGGGTCTAATCTTAGAAAGACACCTCACCAACTCTCAGGCCAGATATCTGCTGCATACAAGAATTTCATCTTACCTTAAAAGATAAATACAGACTCAGGGTGAAGGGATGGTGGTCTATAATTCAGGCAAATGGAAATCAGAAAAAAGCAGGTGTTGCAATTTTATTTGCAGATACAACAGGCTTTACACCAACAAATGTAAGGAAAGATAAGGATGGTCATTTCATTTGTTAAGGGAAGTACTCGATGTGATGGGATTTCAGTTATTAACATTTATGCACCCAACGAAAATGCACCTCAATTATAAGAGAGACTCTAACAGACATAAGCAACTTGATTTCCTCCAGCACCACAATAGTCAGAGATTTTAACAACCAGTTGGCAATGTTGAATAGTTCCTCCAATAAGAAACTAAGCAAGGAAACTTTAGACTTAACCATTCAACATTTGCATTTAACAGATATCTATAGAACATTTTCATCCTAACAAAACTGAAGGCACATTCTTCTCATCAGCCCCTGGAACGTCCTTCAAAATTGATCACATCTTAGATCACAAGTCTAACTTCAGCAAATTTAAAAGAATAGAAATCATTTCTTGTATTTTCTTTGACCATCATGGACTAAACGTTGAATTCAGTAACAAACAGGAATCTGCATACTCATACAAAAACATGGAAACTAAATACCCTCATGCTTAATTATAGCTGGTCATAGATGAGATTAAGAAGGAAATTACCAAATTATTGGAACAAAATGATAATCGTGGTGCTGAAGGAAATCAAGTTGCTCATGTCTGTTAGAGTCTCTCTTGTAAATTGAGGTGCATTCTGATTGGATGCATAAATGTTAATAATTAAAATCTCATCATGTTGAGTGCTGCCCTTAATGAATTACCAGAACCTCTGAAATACCAAAAAGGCAGTCCTAAAAGGGAAATTTATAGTGTTGCAAGCCTTCCTCAAAAGAACGAAAAGAGAAGCCGGGCGTTGTGGCGGGCGCCTATGGTCCCAGGTATTTGGGAGGCGGAGGCAAGAGATTCGCTTGAGCCCAGGAGTTGGAGGTTGCTGTGAGCTGTAATGCCACGGCACTCTACCCAGGGGACAGCTGGAGGCTCTGTCTCAAAAAAAAAAAAAAGAAAAAGAAAAAAGAAAGAAGTTTGAAACACAGTGTGTATAATTTTTTACTCTTTTTTATTGATCAACATACTTTAAGTGTGCCACAGAAGTTTAACTATAGGTTCAAGGCTACCGTGAGATTAAAAAAAAGGTTGAAAAACACTGCTAAACCTTAGTTCTTATTTGTTTTGTTGCAGGAGTCCTCAAACTTTTTAAACAGGGGGCCAGTTCACTGTCCCTCAGATGGTTGGAGAGCCGGACTGCAGGCCCTGGGACAAGTTGGCTGCTAAGCAGGACAGGCAGCTGTGTCAAAAACACCCAGCAGGCCAGATAAATGTCCTAGGCGGGCTGCGTGTGGCCCCCGGGCCGTAGTTTGAGGACGCCCGGCCCTAGAGCAATGCCAGGCATACAGTTGGAGCTCAATTAATATTTGTTGACTTAATTGTTAATTGTTATCATCATCATTGCCACAAAGTATCCACAAACTACATCCGGAGCTCACCCCATTTACTCAGTACCCAGAAGGGGCCTACTTTACCTCACCCATCTTAACTTCAGGACAATGCAGTTGCCCAATGGGAGGTGACGTAGGGCACAATTGTCAAAGGGTAGTTGATGGAAGGCTCAGCCCACCTCAGCTCAACAGACAGACCCAAATATTGCAGCCAGGGCCAGCCCAGACACTGCTAATGGCTTTTGTTCTCCTGCCAAGCTCTCCCACCATCCTCCTCTGGGAAGAAAGAACAGACCGTGCTCAGCCCTTCGGAGGCCAGAACACGCCAGCGGCTGGGAGGCTGGGAAGGGGAGCTCCGTCAGTGCCTGGGAGGGGCGGGACAGTTCTGGGAAGTTGTGCACAGGCCCCGGAGGCCTCTCTTCTGTCTCTGTACCCCGTCTGTCTCTGCACGTGCAACTGTGCCTCAGACTGCTGCAGTTCCTTTCTTCCAGAGCGAGTGTGGTGAGAAAGCTCACAGGAGTCAGAACACGCCTGGTGATATGAAAACCATATGAAAACTTGGCGTGACCCCGATTCAGCCTCCCAGACGTCACCGAGCCCACCGACACTGGCTCTTTGTGAGATCGGGGCCCTGGCTCCCTCACTACCATTCCACTAAGACAAAACTGAAAAGGAAAGAGAAGCATGACAGGCAGCCAGGCTCTTTTCCATCATCCTGGCTTGGGAGAGCACAGCCACTGAGGGACATCAGGCACTGTAAGTGCCTGCGGCCTGGCCAGGCCCATCCAAGGGCTCTCAGTTCCCTCCCTCACAGGATACTTTACCCCCATTTCAGAGATGAGGTCACTGAGGTTTATGGAGGTCAAGTAGCCCAGATTACTGCACCTAGTGCTGGAGCAGCCAGTTGGATTCAAGTGTGGGCTGGAAACTTGACCTTTGATTATTACATAGCAGCCTTCTAGATGACCTTTTGATATTTCCAACAATTTACCAACATTCAAAATTTTGCCTCAGGGCTTAGCTTTCAGGGGAAAAAAAAGCTGGTGTTTTCCGTCCTAGAAAGGAATTGAGACCTGACCATTTGCGCATGTCTTATTATTGTCTGGACAATATTCTACATGCCTGTTGTCATCGACACCTGGAATTCCTGTATTTCAGAGACTGTGGAGTGTGGAATGGAACTATTTTCTAAAGCCATTATTATTCACTATTTTCACTTCATTATTATGGTACTAAAATTAAATGTTCTTTTAGAGCAACTTAAAAAAAACCGCAAAAACTAAATCAGAAGGTAAGATAAATGCCTTGCTCTTTGGGTTCCAAAAACCAGAAAAACAAGTTACATGTGCAAATATATCTTCAGAGTGTAATGTCTGTGATCTACAATTATATACATATTCAATTTGTATCTTCTTGGGATCGTTTTTCAAAAAACAGCCTGAAGATAATTTAAATCTATTTTAAAATTTGGTAACGTTTTATAAGTCCAACAGGATGTAGGTGTTCTGAATTCCTTGATCATAGATGTTTGGGGTAGCAGCCTGAAGATGGAGCCTGGGTCACGTCTGGAGCTAACTAGAGCTCTGATCATTTGAGGGGATGCAAGGATCTGCATCCATTTCCCCATGAAGAGACTCAAGAAGGGTGCGTCCACGTAGCCAGGATGAAAGAAAAAGGAAAAGCCACAGAGTAGGGACAAGAGTGACCAAAGGAAAGATGGTGAGACAGCCTATTTGTCAGCCAGCAGGAGCCTGGTTAAATGAGTCACCCCACGTGCAACCCAGAGGCTGCCATAAAGCTGGTAAAGAGAATAAGCTACATCTATCAGGACTGATAAGGAAAAGTCTTTTCTTTGTAAATATATTTTTATTTACAGCAAATCTTTTCAATGTACATTTTTTGTTAAAGTACAGACCAGGGAATAATATCTACATTGCTGTTCTTGTTGTTTTAAATTGGGAGTTATCTGTATCTATCTATAGCTTTCTCTCTCCGTTTGTATATCAACCCAGAGATCTACATCTATATATGAAGATACTGGGAGCATCGGGCGGTGCCTGTGGCTCAGGAGTAGGGCACTGGCCCCATATACTGGAGGTAGCAGGTTCAAACCTGGTCCCGGCCAAAAAACTACAAAAAGAAAGAAAGAAAGAAGGAAAGATACTGGGAGCATCTTTAGAGTGACTCCTAATAAACTGGTAATTGGTGGTTTCTGGGGAGGAAAACTAGGAGCCTGCAGGTCAGAGGTAAAAAGAGCATTTATTTACTTTTCACCTTATACCCATTTATAATGGTTGAATTCTAAAACTTTACTAAAATTATTTGTACTATAGCCAACATTGATTTAGCACATTTTACACAGCAGGTACTGCTCTGAGCACATCACATATACAAACTTATTTCATCCTCACCACACCTTAGAGGTAGGAGCTATTACGACCATTCTACAGATGAGAAAACTGAGAAGTTACCCCTCCAGCATCTGAACCCAAGTAGAGAAGCTCCAAAATCCAATCCGATATGCTTGTGCTGCTTTTAAAGAGTGCAGATGCAGACACTATGTTTTCAATGTGGAGGGGAGCAGTTGCAGCCATCTCTGACCATGAGGATGATACCATCCCCAGGTCGGTAACTGCCCAAGGAAGGAGAGGTTTGGATGGGGTTGGGAGGAGTTGGGGGTGGTGAGGCCTATGTACACAGTGCCCAGGTTCCCCTGATCCTCAAATGAAATGGAAATTTCATTTTTTGACAGCTCTCAATCCTCATTATTCTACTGCTAATTTTAAAATACTGTGCTGAATATAAACTCGATCTTGCTTTAAGCCTTCATTATGTGATTTTGCAATTCTTGCTAGCTATAGTTAACCTACCAAGGAGGAGAAATCAAATGACAGCTTCTTCTGGTCTCTAATGGATGGATGGAAATTGAAACCCCTCTCAACACTATTTCCCCTCCCAAGTTAAAGAAGCACATTGTGTTGTCTAAATGGGTTCAGACTACAGTGAGAATCGCTTTCTCTCCACAGTCACTACAACCCTGAATCAAGTTTGGCTCATGGGCCATCTGGCCGCAAACCCCACAGTACTCTACTTATATTCAAAGCAATACTAATTGCCTTGTTAACAGAGCTCCCCTCAAGAGAATGAAATTTAAGCAGAGGAATATCAAAGCATGATTTCAAGAGAATTGCACTGATGTAGGAACTGATAGCATTTCCAGCAACCAGGTCTCAGACGGCCCACAGAGCAAATAAGGAACATTTTAATAGTATTGTCGGGAGGATATGACTTGTCAAGGCAGATTTGCAAACAGGAAAGGGGGCAGAGACCGTTCTTGTCTAGACATCTGATTAGCGGGAAATTGTAGGATTATGAGGAGTGTGGATTTTCTGGCTGCCATCTCTGAGGAGGTCAGGCTTTCTGCGTGAAGGGCTAGATGAGAGAAACATTTGTATCCGGGAGAAAATGCTGACTTGTCCTTACCCTCCCTTGGGCTCCAGCAGCAATTCCAGACCAAGAAAATATATAACTCGATTGAAGCCTGCTGCTGCTACGTGGCACCTGTGGACAGTTGACTGGGAAGGCCTGGGGCTCAGAAGTGGAGGGTCACAGCTAGAGGTGACGACTCTGAAAACCTCACCCTTTCCTGCCCTTTGACCTCCTGTCCCAGTTGCTTCCTGATCCTGCTACCAGCTGATCCCCTGGACTTGAGACCTCTGTTCTGTCCCCTCACCCTACTCAGGACACAACAAAAACCTGCACACTTCAGAGGTCAGAGTTATGGTTCGTGGAGCGGGCACATAATTGCTTGTGTGGTCGTGAAGCGGGGTAAACTCGGGAGTAGGTGTGGAGTGATTCGGAGGACTTAGGCACGGGTGGGACTGTGGAGGTAACAAGTGGGTTCCAAACGGGCTCAAAATCAGGAAACTTGAGGTTTTAGGTTAGGCTCCTTATCTCGAAGGTGAAGAAATTAACACAGTTATCGCTGTCCTGTCCCACCTGGGTCGTTTCTGTTGGGCGTCATCAGCCATTACTGCCTGCAGCCCCGCTGCGTTCCTTTGCCATGACTAAGACAGGCTTGTCTGTGAGAAAGTCACAACTAGGCTCCACGGCAAGCACACACACTTCAACAAACGCGGTAGGCTGAATTAAAAAACACAAAGCATAATTCTATCAGTCCCAGTCCAGCTAGGAAAACAGAAGCCATTCTGTAGTTAAACCAGGGAATTTGCCCTGGGGATCTGGTTCCACGGGGGATGGGAAAGCTGAGGAGCTAGAGGGGATGGTGACACAACCCCAAATCCGCAACAGTCGGAAACTGCTGTCACCCAAAGGCTGCAGAGGCCATGCAAGGAGATGGTATGACCACAGCCAGGGCAGGAGGGCCCGGGGGAACCATAGCCAAAGTAGGCCTGAGTGGTGGGTGCTGGGGCCACGGACGGCTGATAGAGAAGACTGGTGGGAGCTGGGGCACGGACGGATAGAGAAGACTGGTGGGAGCTGGGGCCATGGAGGGCTGATAGAGAAGACTGGTGGGAGCTGGGGCCACGGAAGGCTGATAGAGAAGCCTGGTGGGAGCTGGGGCATGGACAGCTGATAGAGAAGACTAGTGGGAGCTGGGGCCACAAACGGCTGATAGAGAAGACTGGTGGGAGCTGGGGCCATGGACGGCTGATAGAGAAGACTAGTGGGAGCTGGGGCCACGGACAGATAGAGAAGACTGGTGGGAGCTGGGGCATGGACGGCTGATAGAGAAGACTGGTGGGAGCTGGGCCACGGACGGATAGAGAAGACTAGTGGGAGCTGGGGCCATGGACAACTGATAGAGAAGACTGGTGGGAGCTGGGGCCACGGACGACTGATAGAGAAGACTGGCGGGAGCTGGGGCCATGGACGACTGATAGAGAAGACTGGTGGGAGCTGGGGCACGGATGGCTGATAGAGAAGACTGGTGGGAGCTGGGGCCACGGACGGCTGATAGAGAAGACTGGTGGGAGCTGGGGCCACGGACGGCAGAGAGAGAAGACTGGTGGGAGCTGGGGCCACGGACGGCTGATAGAGAAGACTGGGGGGAGC
>CAUYTI010004306.1:0-13781 GCA_963575145.1 Galago senegalensis | reverse complement strand
GAGCCTTAAATCCCCCAATCACAAACTGCCTCATGCCCCTATCACCCTCACCCCACTTCACCCCACCTGCGTGTAATCTTAGCTTTATAAGCAGCCTATAACAGCCTCTCGGGGTTCCTTCCCTAGCGGCTGAGGAACCCTAGCGCGCGTCAACAATAAACCAACCTCTTGCTCTTTGCATCGACCTGTGCTTGTGAGTGGTCTTTGGGTAAGCGACCCCCGGGGTTAGGCACAACAGTCCTGCCCATAAATCATCTGCTTTTTTTCTAAATCTAAACTTTTTTGCCTTTTGCAATGGTGAATCTTAGATATCATACTTGTTGGCATAATTATGCCCTTTTTTCTGGAAATTTTATATTTACAGTTTTCTAAATGTTTTAACAACATATCAGTTCCTTGAGCACATCTTTTCCTACTCTCATGGCCTAACAGGCAATCATCTACATATTGCAGTAAGGTACATTGTGACTGTTGTGCAGACAGGTTGACAGGTCCTTGGCCAGTGCCTCTCTAAAGATTGTAGGGGAGTTTTTGAACGCTGTGGCAACTGAATCCAGGTATGTTGTCAAACAACACCATCTTGGGAGTCTTCCCACTGGAAGGCAGTTTCTGACTTACCAGAGCCACTCGGACAGTCAAGAAAGGCATCTTTCAAATCTAAACAAGTAAACCAAGTAACCTCTGCTGATGAAGAGTGTACAGGGTTTGGCACTGTAGGGTGCAAAATTATAGTAGCTTGATTAACTAGCATCAAGTCTTGCACAGGGAGACACTTTGAGATCCCTGGCTTTGGTACTGGCAAAGAGGGGTGTTTCATTGTGACTGGCAGGGGAGGATAATTCCATAAGACCTTAGTCTGTTTCATGGAGTTTGAATTCCGTCCAGTGCCACTTTGGGAATCAGATACTTACTGCCTTTGCCTGAGAGGTTTTGCCTCTGTCTTTAGTTCCACATATATAGGTTCTTGGTTTATAGCCAGTGCAGGGGGGTTATTTTTTGTCTATACTTTAGGCCATTTAGCAATTAACTCAGACTTTAAGTTTTTTCATTTTGGTCTTGTGACTAATCTTCATTTTTTTTTTCTGGGGCATACTTACAGTTAACAATAGACATGGTGTAGAAACCTCGAGATCATCAGTTTCCTTCTCAGTAAATGCTATCGTAGCCTTCAGTTTATTTAGTAAGTCTCTTCTTAATAAGGGTAATGGGCAATCTGGCATATAGAGAAACTGATGAGTTACTTGATGTCCTTCAGTGCTGCAGATTCTAGGTGGGCAGAAAGGTTGGGCAGCTCCACTTCCAGTTGCTCCCATTGGTCGAGGAGGAGAGAAGGGCTACAGGCTTAGTTGCTACAGAGTATTCTGCACCAGTATTTACTGAAAAGTTCATATTCTTTTTTTTTAATTTTTCTTTCAATTTCAGCTGGCTGTCATTGATCTTAGTTTGAAGTTTTGTTGTTTTTTATTTGTATTTTATTGTTTTTCTTTCTTCCTTTAGCGATTCTCTTACCCTTTGCCTTCCAAGTAGCTGGGATTACAGGCGCCTGCTACAACACCTGGCTTTTTTTTTTTTTGGTACAGGCGGCATCTCACTCTGGTTCACTCCACCTCTGAGCTCAGGTGATCCACCAGCCTCGGCCTACCACAGCGCTGGGACTACAGGCATGAGCCACCATGCCCGGCCTAAAAAGTTCATATTCTTTCCTTTCACTTTCATTCGAACCATAGGCTCAGCGTGGGAAGAGGGAAAGGGCTCCTGAGCCCAGTTCCTGTCAGTCTATAAATGAGTCTATAGCTAAATTCAAGGCAGCTATCTTTTCACTAGATGTGTGTGTGGGGGGTTAGGTTCTACCTCCTGCCTTTCAGCAGCTAACGGACATTCATTCTTCCAGTGGCCTAGTTCCTTGCTGGCACACTGGGTTTTTTGCAGTCCAAAAGGGGGTTGCTTGGTGTCCCCCGTCCTCTTCCTCTGTCTCTATAGCTGCTGCTTCTTCTGCCCTCCATTGTTGCTGCTGTGATATCAGCTTTATGCTTCAACTGCCTGGCTTCTTTTTTTTTGTGCCTCCCTCTTAGAAGTAGCATCCTTGTTTACAAACACCTTGTGAGCTATAGAAAGTAACTGGGTTGTTACTTGTTTCTGAAGTTTTTTCCTTATGCCTTCTGCACTTTGGCTTACAAAAGCCATGTGTACCATGCTCAGGCTCTCCAGCTTATCTGGGTCGAGTGTACATGCGGAATGCTTCACATAAGCGTTCATAAAATTGTCCTGGATTTTCCTTTTTTCTTTGCAAAACTTCATACACTTTATGAAGGTTAGTGGCCTTTGGGCCCCATTCTATAACTTTTGCAAAATTGTGTTTTAGTATCTGGTCAATTTCTATATTCCTTGGGGGTTACTGGGGTCCCATTGAGGGTCCTCACCAGGCCGATGAGCTCATGCATACTCCTCCAGGTTCTGATGATCTCCCAGGGCATTTTTTTCTAACCACTTTGTTGCCGCTTGCAATACCCCGCTACACTCATCAGTAGTAAACACATACATTAAGAGCTGGTGGCATTCTGCCCACGTGGGAGGGTGGGTTTGAAATATAGTATACATGAGCTCCACCACTGCTTGTGGCTTTTCTATATAAGAAGGTATGTTGTGGGTGGCACCGGTGGCTCAAGGAGTAGGGCACGGGCCCCATATACCGGGGGTGGTGGGTTCAAGCCAGCCCCAGCCAAAACTGTTAAAAAAAATTTTTTTTTGTTTTTTTCAGTTTAATAAATCAGTAGGGGGGAATGATTGGTACACCATTACCCTCCTTTCTTGCCAGTGCCCTTCCTTGTCCAGCTGGCATATTGGGTTTCTTGGAGTAGCCTCTGTATGCCGGGTCTTGGTCTCAATCTTGCAGCCAGTGGGGGAGTTTTAGGTGGATTAGGTTGTCTAAGATCACAGCCTACTGCACCTCTTTCATCTCCTGCAGACTCTCCTGAAGGACTGCCAGGCTCAGAGGGGCTGCTGGGTTGTCTCGCGTTACCTAGAATATAGGGTAGTGGCCTTATTTGTATTTCAGGTGGGTCTTCTGGATTGGGATCTACTAGTACTTGGCATTTTCTTTCTTTCTTTTTTTTGCCAGGGCTGGGTTTGAACCCGCCACCTCCAACATATGGAACCGGCGCCCTATTCCTTTGAGCCATAGGCGCTGCCCAGTACTTGGTATTTTCATTTGTCACCAGGTTTTTTAGTTTTTTGGTTTCTTTTTTTTGTTTTGGCTAACATTACAATTGCCACCTGTCCTCTCAGCCACAGGCGTGGCTGTAACACTAGTGTCAGCCAGTCCTTGATCGGGGTGTCCAGGCTTAACAGTCATTATTCTCCATACCTTCTTTACTACACTTACATCTAAACTCCTTTTCGATGGCCACACTACTCCAAAGAATGGCCATTCCAGCTGATAAAGTTTTAAAAAACTTTTTAGAGGTCATAGTAACTTCATAGTCTTCTACGAAGATTTTTTAAAAAATTATGAACTATTAATTTAGGGGAGTTTCCTTAGACGGTGCAGGACCCACCCCTGCGGCCCAAACAAACAAGGGGGGTGTTGAAGATCTCTCAGGCACTTACCTGGCTGCGCCTCTCGCCTGGCTTTAAGGAGCGTCTTGGCTAAGGTGCACTGGTATAAGCCCCGGGCCTGGTTGCCTCTGCACAGCAAGTCACCACTATGTGTTATGACGTCTCCATGGAACCCCAAGTTAGGGCCCAATCGAGCTATGTAACTGTAACCACTTGTGGAGTTACACAAACAGTTACTCATTCTTTCACACACTATTTATTTGTAGACGCTAAACAATTTCTTTCAATTCTTTTTTACTATTGCTGAGGCCTTCTGCTTTCTCCCTTTTTTTTTTTTTTTGTCCTTCTTACTGAGGCCCCCTGTCTGATGGAGGTCACTTTGCCTTTCTGACTGAGGCCCCCTGCCTCATGGAGGTCAATTCCTTTTCTTGTCCCTTTTTACTGAGGCTCCTGCCTCAAGGAGGGGATTGATCTCCTTTTCCACTCCTTGGAGTGGGCTTTACTAATATTATACCACTTTGTAATCCAGTTCTTCTTACTTAAGTCCGGACATGCATGTCCCCCGTATGTTCCTCTGTTGGTGAGCTGCCACTGCAGAGGACCACCATGGACCTTCCCACCACTCTGCGAGGAGTGGGGCACCCCCTCTGAGTAATCTGCAGGGGAGGGCTCTTAGGGAACTGCATCAGTCAGGGTGCCACACCAGCCTGCAGAAGCCCCCAGAGTCCCTCAGTCTCAATCTGCCTGCTGGTTTTCCCAGTCAGGGAACCAAAAATGTTGCAGGAAAATGGGGAATTAAAACAGATAAACATTTACACTAACAATGTAGAGAAAGGGACCGTTAATTGCCCGTGAGAACTCAGCATTTCAGACCTTAAGGCACCTGAATTCTTACGGCATTAAAGGTTCCTCCCTCTATATGGTTACTGTTAATGTCTGTCTATTTTAATGGACTGTTTTCCTGTAACAATGTAATTCTGGTCTGAGGGGTGTCCTCTGTAGTTTTACCCTAGAATTGCTCCCTGATCCAAAACTCATAACCTGACTTTTGAGTTGTGGTCTTTTGCAGCTGTAAACGAGGGAATCTGCTTTTTCTGACTTGCCCTAAAGAAAATCCATGGAATTCAGTCGTGTGAACACATGTGAACGCCACACTGGACACTCTGAAACACCGAGACTTAGGGCCTGAGGTTTCAGGCTGTGTCAGAAACTTCTAGAGACAGATTACTGAAGAAAATTAACAGGAAGATTGTCGTCACCGAGAGCGCAATCCCCTGCTGTCTTAGAATGGTCTCAGGGACTTGGCAAAGAGGGGAGGGAAAGCCTGCATGCCCAGCCTGCTAAAGCAGAAGCCCTTTGGTTTTATCCATTCTTTCTTTAAATTGAGGTAAAATTCATGTAACATAAAACTGATGACTTGAAAGTGTCTAAATCAGCGGCATTTAGGACATTCACAGGGCTGTGCAACCATCTAGTTCTAAAACATTTTCATCACCCCCAAAAGGAAACCCTATACCTAATAAGTAGTCACTCCCTGTCAACTCAAGCCCCTAGGAGAATTTTTTCATATGAGATTTCTAAGTGCCAGGGTTGATACTAAGAATATCTTCTCTCAAGGCTTTGAAGCCAGGGGATAGAGCTTGTGTGGGCTTTCGGGGCAGACAGTGCCAGGATCTAAGGCCTGCTTTGTCACTTATCTGTGCAACCCTGGGCTAGTTGCTTAATCTCTCCAAGCTTCAAGTTGGGGATAATATCTACTTTGCATTCAGTTTTAAAATGCCTAGAGGGGAGTATTTGTCAAGAACTGAAACTCAGTGTGGTGGCTGCTGGTCCTTGGTGCTCTGGGAAACTTAAACTTGATCCTGATATCCTCCCACCAGCAGGGAAGCCTTGGGAACTGATTTTCAAGGATATAGCAGGACATCAACCTCCACTTCCAATACTTAACACTGTTCTTGGCTCATGGATACTCAAGAATGAATGACGATGAGGCTTGCTGGCTCATCCCTGTGATCCTAGCATTCTGAGAAGCTGAGGTGGGAGAATCACTTGAGCTCAGGCTTTAGAGACCAGCTGGAGCAAGAGTGGGACTCCATCTTTACTAAGAATGGAAAAACAAATCAGCCAGATGTTGGTGGTGTGCATCTGAAGTCCCAGCTACTTGGGAGGCCAAGACAAAAGGATCACTTGAGCCCAGGAGTTTGAGGTTGCTGTGAGCTAGGCTGGTGCCACAGCACTCTAGCCCAGGTAACAGAATGAGACTCTGTCTCAAAAAAAAAAAAAAAAAAGAAAGAAAGAAAGAAAGAAAAAAAGAAAGAATGAATGAGTGAGGCAGTCATTACCCACTCTATACAAGAGTGGGAATAGGGTCTCAGGTTTAACTAGCACCATTACTTTTTAGGAGTTTTCTGTTTGTAGGGAAAACTCTGGGCATGGGCCAAGTTTGTCTTGTGGCCTTGCCTTCTCTCAGAGGTACTGGCCTCCCAGTCCGAGAGACACAACAATGGCACAGTCACCATGCTCCCACCCTTGCCTGATGTGCAGGAAAACTCAGGCACCCACAGTGGCACATTCCTCGATACCAGTCAGAGTGCCCTCCAAGCTTCTCTGGAACTCTTGTGAACTCCTTGAGAGGATTCTGAAGACCCAGGAAAATCTGATTTTGGGCTCCCTGGCTGGAGGAACAAATTGACAGGGGCTCAGGGTTGCCTTGCAGGTGAGCAACTTCTGAGAAGACCTAGCAACTAAGTCTAAGTGAACTCACAATTCTGAGTGAGTACGGAACTAGCTGTTCTCCAGGGCCCTCCTGTGGCACAGCTGAACCAAGGGAGGGCCGTGGGCCTCCTGAGCCCGTGGGAGTGATTGAGTCTGGCTGGCATCCTGTGCTTACACAAGGTAGTTGCTTCCAGTCTTAATGGTCAGTGAGACAAAACCTGACCTGCTTCAGCAAG
The DNA here is from genome assembly GCA_963575145.1 of Galago senegalensis. Classification (NCBI taxonomy): domain Eukaryota; kingdom Metazoa; phylum Chordata; class Mammalia; order Primates; family Galagidae; genus Galago; species Galago senegalensis. The sequence continues at coordinate 7,275 of CAUYTI010004306.1, read as the reverse complement.
TCCTAGCAAGGGGAAGGGCTCCTGGAGCTGGAATGAGCCAGATCCTGTTCCTGCAATGCTGGTAACATCCCAAGAATGTGGTTCTGGGGCTTGGGGCAGCCTCTGGGCTGAGAGAAGCTGGGACTGAGTGAGAAGACGGGGCTTGCTGGACTTCACAGGTTCAGGGAGAACAGGCCTAGGCATCTGAGGGTCAGGGAAGAGGTGTGACAGGGGCTTTTCCAGTGTGAGTTTTGGAGTTTCCCTTCTACGAAAGTTCCCCAAAATCTTGTCAAAAATTCAGTAACAGCCTCCTTGCTATTTTCTGGCAGGGAGGCCACAGCCCATTGACAGGTCTTCAGCCAGAAGACTAAGCAAAGCCCCCCACAAGTCTTATAGGCTGCAGGTGTCATCAGTGACTCTGGAACCCCTTTCTAAGCCTTGAGCCACGACCAGAAGAGAAGGGGAGCCAGGGGCCATGATGACCAGTGGGGCTCAGTTTGCCCATCTCTTGTGTGAAGAAAAGAGCCCTAGATGTTCCGCTCTCTGCTGAGACCTTTCTCTGCCAAAGGACTTCTCAAGAGATCTGAGGCTTTTTTGGGGGGGCTTCTTTTTTTTTTTATTAAATGATAGCTGTATACATTAATGCAAACATGGGGTACAGTGTAGTGTTTTCATATACATTTTGAAATACTTTCATCAAGCTGTTTCACATAAATTTCATGTCATTTGCTTAGTCATTGTGTCAAAACATTTATATTCTAGTTCTAGAAAAGTTCACTTGTACCCTTGTTAGACAGATATATAGGTGATCTTTCCGGTCACCCTCCCACCACCCAGCCATCCTTCTCCCCTCCCCTTCCCCACCGAGGCTTTTTTGTTCATGCAAGCCTCAGCACTTATTCTGGTAGTTTCCCCAGCAGGTTTGTGTAATGAGATCCATCTTCTGGAAAGCAAGGAGGCAGTTAAGAGAAAGGTGAACAGGAGAACACCTGAGATCCTAGATAGGGAGGCTGCTGAAACTGGGGCAAAGTGTCCAGCAGAGAGGGCCAGAGGTAAGCTGGAGAGTGGTAGGAAAGAAGGTAGACACTCAGACATAGCCTTGGTCGTGTCAGCCACAGGCAGGGGTCTGGACTTGACTCTAAGGAGAGTGAGGAATCTGCAACAGTTTAGAGTTAAGAGACATGAGTGCGTGTGCTTTGAAGGACTTGCTGGCTGCAGTGTGGTCTAGGTGGGAGTTGATTGACTATGGTGAGGCAGAGAGAAACCAATAGTGAATGGTTTTTATTTATTTATTTATTTTTATTTTTACATATACATGTGATTATTAGGTTTCCACTTTTGCCTTCACAGAATTAAAAAGGCTTAAAATTTAACAACAATAACAATGTTTAAGATAAGGACTAGAAACAAAAACCTTGTAAAGAACGAGTAAAGATAAATACATTCGGAAAAGAAATGAGATGATTGCTGCAACAAAGTGTTAAGCAAAATAATAATAGTAGAGCAAAGAAAGTAACATTGACATTGTCAAATAAGAGTATGACTATTATAGAATGCTTTGACTCTGAGGTTCAGTATAGAGTCATTAATTAACTTATTATTATTTTTCCCCAAAGACTCAAAAAATAGACAATATTCATAAGTAAAAATAAAATATAATTTCAAAAAACAGATCAGAAACCAAAAGTGAATGGTTTTATTTTTTGTTCTTGTTTTTGAGGCAAAGTCTCCCTCTCTCATCCAGGTTAGAGTGCAGTAGTGTCATTGTAGCTCACTTCAACCTCTAACTCTTGGACTCATGTGATCCTCCCACCCCAGCCTCCTGAATAGCTAGGACTACAGGCACTGCCACCTCTCCTGGCTAATGTTTTCTATTTTGGGTAGAGATGAGGTTTTGCTCTTGCTTAGGCTGGTCTCAAATTCCTAGCCTCAAGCAATCCTCTCGTCTAGACCTCTGAGAGGGATAGGATTACAGGGATGAACCACCACGATAGGAAGTAACTGTGGTTTTAGACAGACAGTGGTGCCATTGGCCAAGAGTAGGCAGAGGTGTTACAGGGACAGGTCTGAGAAACTTGTGTGATATGGGCAAAGATGCCCAGTCAGCAGCTGGAAAGAGCTTTAGGGACTCAGATCTGGGGCTGCTGGTGGTGAGGAAAGGCGCCTATGGAGAATGGGAAGGAAACCCTGGCACAGAGCTCTGAGGACCCTTATCAGGGAGGTGCTGGGCATAGGAAGAGAGCCAGCTACCAAACACCCAGGAGAGAGGAGGAGCGGGAGACAGGTTATGGCCGCCAGGGGCAGAGTATGTTCCAAAAAGGAGAAAGTGGGCAAGCATCACAAGCTTCCGAGGGGCTATGAACAGAGGCCATTGGGTTTTTGAATTTTTGTTTTTAAGAGACAGAGTCTCACTTTCTTGCTCTGATCATAGCCAGGGGTCCTCAAACTTTTTAAACAGGGGGCCAGTTTACTGTCTCTCAGACTGTTGGAGGGCCAGACTGCGGGCCCCGGGACGAGTCGGCAGCTAAGCAGGACAGGTAGTGGCGGCAAAAACACCCAGCGGGCCGGATAAATGTCCTCGGTGGGCCGCATGTAGCCTGTGGGCCGTAGTTTGAGGATGCCTGATCATAGCTCACTGCAACCTCCAACTCCTGGGCTCAAGTGATCCTCCTGCCTCAGCCTCCCAAGTAGATGGGACTATAGGTACATGCCACTACGCATAGCTAAGTTTTAAATTTTTTGCAGAGATGGGGTCTCATCATGTTTCTCAGGCTGATCTCAAACTTATCTTCAAGCCATCCTTCTACCTTGTCCTCCCAAATTACCGGAATTACAGGCCTGAGACGCCTTACCTGGCTGCCATTGGGTTTTGCTATTGGAAGCCGTTGTGATGATTCTTCATGAGATCTGTGACATGGAAGAGGTGGATGCAGGTGTAGAGAGCTGAGAGGTGACGGTGTGGAGAAAAACTCAGAGGACTGACCTTTGGAAGGTTGGCTGTGAACTGAACTTGGCTGGGGATGTGGAATGGAGAGGGGGTTAATAGACACACAAGACCTCGGCAAATTTACTGTTTGTGGGAAGGACTCAGTAGAGTAGGAAAGTGACCAGTCCCTATGGAAGAGGACATTTGGATATTTCTAATTAGGCTCCAAGAACAGCACGGGCTTGTGTGCCCTTTCTTATATACTTGTCTAATCATTTCCTTAGAATAAATGAAATTTCTGGAAAACTGAATCAAAAGCTATATACATTTTATATTTAGTTATATTATTATCAAATTTCCCTCCACAAACTTCGAACTAGTTTAGGCCACTATTTATTGGTAATGACATCCATGCAAACTTTGTTGTAGTATTTATTTTTAAACGATCTTTGTCAGTATGATTGACCAAAACTATTTCTCATTGTTATTTTATATTGCACCTTTTTTGGTTACTAAAGAAGATGGGTATCTTTTCACGTCATTCACTATTTTTATTTCTTGAATTACTTTTGTAATTCACTGTCCACTGTCCATTTCTCTATTTATTATTTTTTTTAGAGACAGAGCCTCAAGCTGTCCCCCTGGGTAGAGTGCCCTGGCATTACAGCTCATAGCAACCTCCAACTCCCGGGCTCAAGCGAGTCTTTTGCCTCCGCCTCCCAAGTAGCTGGGACCACAGGCGCCCGCCACAACGCCCGGCTATCTTTTGGTTGCAGCCGTCATTGTTGTTTGGCGGGCCCGGGCTGGGGATTCAAACCCGCCACCTTAGGTGTAGGTGGCTGACGCCTTAGCCGGTTGAGCTATAGGCGCCGAGCCTGTCCATTTCTCTATTTAGATGCTAGTTGTGTTTTCATCTATTTGCAAAAACTCTTTACTAAGATATTAACTGTAACATTGTTTCCTACGTGTTGTTTACCATTGGACTTCACCTGTGATGTTTTTCCATGCCAGAGCTGCAAACCATTTTGTAGGCTCCTCTATTGTTCTTCTCCAGTGGTCTAGAACCTCATGCTTTTTGCTTTGTGCCCAGCTCTGGCAGCGTGTTGGAGGACTCACCTCTGACAGTTAACAGTTTCATCATCTTTTTTTTTTTTACTTTTCTCTTGACTCACATTTCTTTCCTTTTCTAAGCCTAATTGGGGTATACAGTCTGGGGACATGAAAAAAAAAAAGCCAATGTGCCCTAGGTATTTTTTGTCCAAATTCAATAACAACCTCCCTGCTATTTTCCTAGACCACTGGAGAAGAACAATAGAGTCGCCTACAAAGTGGTTTGCAGCTCTGGAATGAAAAAACATCATAGGTGAAGTTTAATGACAACACACAGGTAACAATATGTTACAATTAATACTTTGAATACTTTTCTAGGGTGAACAGGTGGATTCTGAGTTTGCTTTCCTTGGACTCAGATTGGAAAACTTTTATAAAGTCACTGGCCCATGAGGTTCCTTCCGTCAGAGGGTTGAGGTCCAGGGAGTAAACTGTTGCTCAACCATCCTTGGGGAAGGCTCAGCCTTCTCTGGACCCTGCCTTCTATCCTCTCCTTGGTCTTCACCTCAGCTGTCCTTATTGCCCTAGCTCTCCGAAATGGCTTACAGCAACAAAAGTATCAAATACTTTTAATATTATTTTTATTCTTTGAAGACTAGGAGGGCATCGCCCATCAAATGCCATGTTGTCACTTTGGAGTTCCTGAAGGCCATCCTTCCTCGCTCTCCTTCCCTGGGCCTTTTGTAACCTGGGTGCTTGGATTACCGATGAGTTTAGATGTCAGAGAATGTGATCCCATTGTTGGGGGGAAAGATGTGGGGGATTAGGCCAGGTGCAGTGGCTCACGCCTGTAATCCTAGCTCTCTGGGAGTTTGAGGGGGGTGAATTGCTTGAGCTTAGGAGTTTGAGACCAGCCTGAGCAAGAGCAAGTCTTAGTATTTCTAAGTGGGGGCCTGTAGTCCCAGCTCCTCAGAGGCTTAGGCAAGAAGGTCTCTTAAGCCCAAGAGTGTGAGGTTACTGTGAGCTGTGATGATACTACCGCATTGTACCCAGGATGACAAAGTGAGACTCTGTTTCAAAAAAAAAAAAAAAAAAAGATGTAGGAGATTAGTGTGTAGGGCAAGAGGGAAAGAATAGCTTTCATGTTATTGTTTATTCCAAAAACTTTCAAGAATAGACAAAAGTAGGGAAAATAGTGCAATGAGCTCTCATGTACCCAGAATCTAGCTCCAACAGTTCCCATCCCATGACTAGATTTATGTCATCAGCACCCCACCCACTTCTCTGTAGCCTTTCAGAGCAAACCCCAGATATCATAACATTTCATCTGTAAATATTTCACTATATATCTCATATCAATGAACTCTTTGAAAAATGTAAATAACCTCAAGACCATGACCACCTCTGAACAGTTAGAGAAGATAGTTTTCTGTGTATTAAACATATCATAAGGAGTAGGAAGATCTGGTTTTCAACTTTGATCTGTGCAAGGCCTCAGGCGAGATAATTACCTTTTCTATACCTAAGTGGTTGTTTACATGTAGAAACAATATTATTTGCCTCAAATTGATAACATCAGTCATATTTACAGGTAGGCTGTATTTCCTAACTTTAAAAAAAATAGCTTCATGCATAAGCTTTCAAAGTCCATTTATCTGTACAAATAAGGTAGGGAAAGGTATGGGTTATTTTTCAGGAAATAGGAAGTCAGGGGCAGGAGGGAGTCTTCTGTGAAGAAGGAGGCCTGCAAAGGGGGCATGAACAGTTGGTCCCCCAGCACTCACCCCCATGATGTACCCTGGGCTTTGAGGAGAGGGCGGAGGCCGAGGCACCCCTCTGGGTCATCTCATGCTGTACTCTGAGCTAACCCAGCCAGCAAGAGAGGGCTGGCAGTGTCCCTCTGGCAGGGACTTAGGCTTAGTGCTCTCTTGAACGGCTTCCCATGTCCTGTAGATTTGGCACATGATCAGTAACACTGGTTGAATAGGTTTTATAAAAAAAAGAGAGAGAGAGGGGAAACAAAAGAGCAGGAAGAACCTTTGTATTTTAGTGGCCAGGTGGAACTTGGAGATCAACAAGTCCAAACTTTTGCAGTGAAGCAAACTGAGGCCTGGAGAGAGAAAGTGCCTTTGCTAGAATCACCTGTCCATCAGGGAGAATTAGCTTCTCCACCAGTGGCCTCTCTTGCCTCTTAACTCAAATTGGATTTCTCTGGGGTAGGGGAGGTCATTTGAAGTCACTAGTGGAGAATGGGAGGGGATCTCTTCAGTGTCCACTTCCCTAAAAGTTGGTAAGATTCTAATCATTTGTGTCTTGAGGCAGGAGAAAAACTCAATCTTGATGAGATCACTCCCTCCCCCAAAAGTTCTGTCCTCAGTGGGACAGGGGAGGTGAGTTTTAGGTACTTCTTAAAGAACAGTGTCTTTGACATTGAATAGGGGTTTCTACTTTGTCTGATAATTTTTGCGTCTTTTGCGTATGCATTTGCCGTCACCTTAACTTTTAACTTTTTGTGGTGTCACTTTGTTTTGGTCTCCTATGAGCAACCTATAGTTTTTTGTTGTTGTCATTGTTTTATTTTTTTGTAGAGACAGTGTTGCACTATTTTGCCCTAGCTGGTCTTGAAGTCCTGGCCTCAAGTGATTCTCCTGCCTTGGCCTCTCACAGTGCTGGGATTACAGGCATGGCCAAACTCATGGCCAGCAACCTAGAGTTTGACTCTCATGTTTACCCCAGTCTGAGTCTTTGCCTTTTATTGAGGGAATTTAAACCATTGCTAATAATCAGGATTATTTTTAACCATTGATAATTATTGCCATAACTGATCTCTATGTGGTTTTCCTCCCCAACCCATAACCTCAGCCTAACGATGAGAAAAACATCAGATAAATCCCAATTAAGAGATTTACTCAAAAATACATGGCCAGTACTTCTCAAACTGTCAATGTCATCAAAAACAGGAAAGTTTGATAGCTTCTTAGCCTTTGGCTAAGATCCAGTATAAAAACAAGGGAAGTTTGAGAAACTGTCACAGACAAGAGGAGCCTAAGGAGATATAGTGACTAAATATAATGTGTACCTGGGTAAGATTCTGGACCAGAAAATAGACATTAGGTTGAAACTAAGGAAACCTAAATAAAGTATACAGTTTAGTTTTTTGAAAAACAACAACAGGCTCGGCGCCTATAGCTCAACCGGCTAAGGCGCCAGCCACCTACACCTAAGGTGGTGGGTTCGAATCCCCAGCCCGGACCCGCCAAACAACAATGACGGCTGCAACCAAAAAATAGCCAGGCGTTGTGGCGGGCACCTGTAGTCCC
>CAUYTI010004305.1:0-16127 GCA_963575145.1 Galago senegalensis | reverse complement strand
AAGCTGTCCCACTGGGTAGAGTGCTGTGGCATCACAGCTCACAGCAACCTCCAACTCCTGGGCTCAAGTGAGTCTCCTGCCTCAGCCTCCCAAGTAGCTGGGACTCCAGGCACCTGCCTCAATGCCTGACTATTTTTTGGTTGTAGCCATCATTGTTGTTTGGCGGGCCCAGGCTAGATTAGAACCCGCCACATTAGGTGTATGTGGCTGGCCCCTTAGCCACTTGAGCCACAGGTGCTAAGCCCTCATAGTTCTCTTTATAGAGATCTTTCACGTCCTTTGTTAGGTAAATTCCCAAATATTTCCTCTTTGGCACTACTGTAAATGGAATAGAGTTCTTGATTATTTTCTCAGCTTGACTGTTGTTTGTATATATAAAGGCTACAGATTTATGAATGTTGATTTTGTAACCTGAGATGCTGCTGTATTCCTTGATCACTTCTAAGAGTTTTGTAGTACAATCCCTGGTGCTTTCTAAGTATACAATCATATCATCTGTGAAGAGTGAAAGTTTGATCTCTTCTGATCCTATATTGATACCCTTGGTTGCTTTTTCTTCCCTAATTGCAATGGCTAGAACTTCCATTAGAATGTTAAAGAGCAATGGAGACAATGGGCAGCCTTGCCTGGTTCCTGATCTGAGGGGAAATTATTTCAATTTAGCTCCATTCAATACAGTATTGACTGTGGGTTTGCTGTAGATAGCCTCTATCAATTTGAGAAATGTTCCTTCTATGCCAATTTTCTTAAGTGTTCTGATCATGAAGGGATGCTGGATATTATCAAAAGCTTTTTTTTTTGCATCAACTGATAGAATCACATGGTATTTGTTTTTTAATTTGTTTATGTGATGAATAACGTTTATAGATTTACATATGTTGAACCAGCCTTGAGATCCTGGGATAAAACCCACTTGGTCATGGTGTATAATTTGTTTGATGTGTTGCTGGATTCTGTTTGTTAGGATCTTGTTGAATATTTTCACATCAATATTCATTAGAGATATTTGTCTATAATTTTATTTTCTTGTTGGGTCTTTTCCTGGTTTGGGGATCAAGGTGATGTTTGTTTCATAAAATGTACTGGGTAGTGTTCTGTCTTTTTCTATATTTTGGAAAAGGTTAAGTAGTATAGGTTTTAGCTCTTCTTTAAAAGTTTGGTAGAATTCTGATGTCAAGCCATCTGGTCCTGGGCTTTTCTTTTTATGGAGATTTTGTATAGTTGATGCTATTTCAGAGCTTGATATGAGCCTGTTCACCATTTCCACTTGGTTCTAAGTCTTGAAAGGTGGCATGCTTCCAAGTATTGGTCGATTTCCTTCAGATTTTCGTATTTCTGGGAATAAAGTTTCTTGTAGTATTCATGGAGGATTTCTTGGATTTATGAGGGGTCTGTTGTAATTTCTTCTTTACCATTTCTGATTGATGAAATTAGAGATTTAACTCTTTTTTTCTTGGTTAGGTTGGCCAATGGCTTATCTATTTTATTGACCTTTTCAAAAAACCAACTTTTTGATTTGTTAATCTGTTGTATAATCCTTTTGTTTTCAATTTCATTTAATTCTGCTCTAATTTTGGTTATTTTTTTTCTTCTTCTGGGTTTCAGATTGGAGTGTTCTTCCTTTTCCAGTTGCTTAAGATGTCCCATTAAGTTGTTAACTTCTTCTCTTTCTGTTTTCTTGAGGAAGGCTTGCAGTGGGATAAATTTCCCTCTTAGGACTGCCTTTGCTTTATCCCAGAGGTTCTGATAACTCATCTCTTCATTGTCGTTTAGTTCCAAGAATTTGGTAATTTCCTTCTTGATCTCGTCTCTGACCCAACTGTCATTGAGCATAAGGTTATTTAGCTTCCACGTTTTTGTTTGGGTCTGCAGATTCCTGTTGTTGCTGAGTTCAACTTTTATTCCATGGTGGTCTGAGAAGATGCAAAGGATAATTTCTATTCTTTTAAATTTGCTGAGGTTAGACTTCTGACCTAAGATGTGGTCTATTTTGGAGTATGTTCCATGGGCTGATGAGTAAAATGTATACTCAGTTTTATTAGGGTGAAATGTTCTATAGATCTCCATTAAATCCAAATGCTGAATGGTTAGGTTTAAATCCAAAATTTCTTTGCTAAGCTTCTTGTTGGAGGATCTATCCAGTCCTGCCAAAGGGGTATTAAAATCTCCAACTATGATGGAGCTGGGAGTAATCAGGTTGCTCATGTCTATTAGAGTGTCTCTTATAAATTGAGGTGAATTCTGGTTGGGTGCATAAATATTGATAATTGAAATCTCATTGTATTTAGTATTACCCTTAACAAATATAAAATAACTATCCTTGTCCTTATTCACTTTTGTTGGTTTAAAGTCTATTGTATCTGAGAATAAAATTGCAACACCTGCTTTTTTCTGCTTTCCATTAGTCTGGAATATAGATGACCATCCCTTTACCCTGAGTCTATGCTTTTCTTTCAAAGTTAGGTGAGTTTCTTGAATGCAACAGATATCTGGCCTGAGTTTTTGTATCCAGTCAGCCAATCTCTGCCTCTTTAGAGGGCAATTTAAGCCATTCACATTAATTGAGACTATTGATAAGCCTGGTATACTTTTGGGTATCAAGTTTTTTGAAGGTCCAGTGGATATCTTTGATCCTTTTGTTACTGTGGAGATTGGAATTTGATCAAAATTTTCTGGGTAGGTTTATTTATGTGGTGGAGGATTGCACTGGTCATTACGGAGGATAGGTCTAAGGATAATCCTGGAGGGCTGGTTTAGTTATGACAAATTGCTTCAACATGCAAATGTTGTTAAAGTATTTAATTTCTCCATCATAAGTGAAACTCAGTTTAGCTGGATACAGGATTCTGGGTTGAAAATTGTTTTGTTTTAGGAGGTTGAAGGTCGATGACCACCCTCTTCTAGCCTGAAAGGTTTCAGCAGAGACATCTGTAGTCATTCTAATATTCTTCCCCTTATAAGTTAAGGTTTTCTTGCATCTAGCTGCTTTCAGGATTTTCTCTTTCATGTTAACTGTAGTGAAGTGGATTATGATATGCCTGGGGGATGTCTTGTTTGGGTTGAGTCGTGCTGGGGTTCTGAAGCTGTCTGCTATCTGAATTTCAGGATCCCTTGGCATGTCTGGAAAGTTGTCTTTCATAATTTCATGAAGGAGAGCCTCTCTGTTTTGTGAAGCAACTTAGTTGCCTTCAGGGATTCCTATGAGGCGAATATTAGTTTTCTCTGAATTATCCAAGAGCTCTCTGAGCGAGTGATCTGTTTTCGCTCTCCATTTGTCTTGATCTTTGGATGCGTGGGTGTGTTCAAAATCTTTGTCTTCAGTGTCAGAGATCCTATCTTCTGCCAGGTCCATTCTCTGAATGAGGGATTCAACCGTACTCTTCAGATCTTTAAGGGCTGCAACCTCTTATTTCAGTGTATTGTAATCTTTGATCATTTTATCTTTGAAATCATTGAATTCCTGGGACAGCTTTTGAATAATTTGAAATTCTAGTTCCCTCATTTCCTCCATTCTGTTGATCTTATTCATTATCCAGATTCTGAACTCAATTTCTGATATTTCAGACATCTGTTTATGGAAGGGGACTTCTATTGTACTTGCTCCATCCTTCCTTGGGGGAGTTGATCTACTCTGGTTGTTCTGGTTACCAGAGTTTTTCCTCTGATTCCGCCCCATGCTGAATTTGCACCTTTTGGAGACTGTCCCTAAAACCATTCTTCCAGTGGCTTCTTCTGGTTTTCTCTTGGGCACATGCTGCCAAAGCCCCAGGAAGAGGGGACAGCAGCTGGGGAGACAGCTGGGCGCAGAATGTGCTGGCTGGTGGGATCAGTCCACCTGGAGGAAGCATGAATCAAGCAGTTCTCCTGGGCAGGACTGGGACAGGGGTTTTGTCCTGCAAGGGTTGGGAGATGTTGTTCTTGGGTCTCCTCTCCCTGTCTCTGTGGGCAAGGGGGGGAGGGTGGACTGGAAACTCAAAAGGGCAGTGCGAACACCAATTCCAGTTTTCTGCCTAGGGACAGGTGTTCAGAGTCTCAGCAAGTTCCCTCAAGTGTAGTAGACCTCCCTGTTGGCAGCTCTCACTTGTGGAGTGAGAGAATAGGTCCTCAGATTATCGACTGCCTGTAGGAGACTAAGAGGAGTGGTTGAAGAGGAAACAAAGGAAAAGCATACCTTTCTTGGGGGAGGGGACAGACACTTTTCCTTTGGGATACCTGTAGATTGCCTTCTAGGAGTTGCCACTTGCCTCAGCAGAGGTATCCTGCTGGTATCGCTCTTCACTCTCGGCTGGGCTCTCAGTCTTCAACTTTGTTGGGTGTTTTCTGGACTTTATCCTTTCCTCTAGATGGGAGCTTCTGTCAGAGGCTGGTACCCGTCAGCCATCTTTACCCCCTCCAAGAGCATTTATTTACAAAGAGCCTAGTTAAAAAGAAATGGCTGGAGTCTTGAAAAGCCAGTGAGGATAATACAGAATTTCAGAAGCTTGCTCCCAGAAGCAAGTGTTAGTTTCCATAGGTGTAAAGGTGATAAGAAATAGGGAAGAATTTAGCAACCAGAAGAAGTTGAGTAGAACAGCCACTGAGGCAGCTCTTCTCTTTTTTTCCATTTGGTGTGGCTAGCCTGCCTGAGGTGACTTCAAAGGAAGAGAACCAAGGGAATTAAAGCCCTGACCTCATTCTCATTCTTCTTCCCTAATTCCCCTGCGTCTCCCCAGATAGAAGTAGAAGGCACAGGAGGTCTGATGTACTTTAACATGTCAGTCCCCTGGGCACAGGTGGGATAAAAACAGACAGAGAGTGAATCTGAAGGGATGAATGGGAATGCCAAGTAGAACACCTGCTTTTTTTAATCTACATTTTCTCTGGAATTCTAGCTGTAACTGGATATTTCATTCTCTCCTGATTGGGCATATTCCCACTTATCAGACGTCTAATGTGATAATAACCAAATTTTCAAAGAATGCAATTCCCAGATAAGAGAGAGCTAGTACCACATGCTCTACTCAGCCACTATATAGTTGATGTAGTAATTATATCATTTGGAGAAATAGCACGCATAGAAAATCTGGTCCTAAAGAATTCAATATTTGGTTTGATGCTCCTCAACGTTACCAGTTGATTTACTTGTGCCAGTATAAACATGGAATTTAAACATTAACATAATATACTTAAGTTCTACAAACAATCTGAAACTCTATTGGTTTGTAAGTACTTTTCACAGATTAAAGGGTAGTTTGATCTTTATAGTCATTCTTTTATTTCTTTTTTGAAAACAGCAATGTAGGGTAACACCTTTTTACTGCAGTGAAGTTACAATATATTTTCAAATTGAAATGTATAAAAATATTGTATGATATTTATAAAAATATTATCATTGACAAAATAAGGCATTTAATCAGAGCTACATCATAAGACAAGATGTATACATTTGTGGTCTAATAATTTTGACACTTCAGTATGAGTCCTTTTCATTAGTAGCAACTGAGGAATTTATAGTTTTCCATTCTTTTTATCTACTTTAAGTTACATAAAAGTTAAAATAACTAGAGAAATTTGGGACCTGTCTTGGAAAAAATCTTTTAATTTTTATAGCACTACTATAAGCAATAATGATAAATGTGTGGCTCAAATAAAATATGTAGTGGAAATATTTCCAACGTCTCCATCTGCTGTTACCTATAGTTTCATATCTACATTAAAACAGGATGTTAAACCTGCAATCCACGTTTACTTTGCAGTAATAAATACCACTAATCTGGAACATGTAAAATTCAGCAGCACTGTAGAAATGATGAAATGAGACAAGAAAAATTTTTTTCTTTAAACCAGCGCTATGCTGGGGATGGAAAGGCCAGTAACGACTCACACAACTCAGGCTTACACTTTTCTCTTCTCCATTATTGGTGTGATATGAGAAAACAGGATTGTGAATGTTTAGAAGGAAGTAAAAATGTCTTCATAAAAAAGGCATTAGAAGGCTATACACATTTGTCTATAAGTTAATTTGAATTCTTTCTTATTTATACTTCGATTTATATTCTTATTTATACTTCGATTTACGGCAATAATGGGAAACCTGTCTGTTCTGGAGTGAAAAAAAATGTGAGCATTTGATGCTAAAAAACTTCACTGATGAACCAAATATGGCATTAGAAACAATAATTAGAGACTGCTCCTGAGGAAGGGCATTTAAAAATAAGTGTCACATAGAATAAACCACTAAGGGTAAGACCAGAGTTTTAAAGTTTGACTGATGCCAATTCTTTGATTATTAAACTACAAGTGTCAATGGATAAAGTAATATAAGCTATAGAAAAGTAATTATTAGTCTCAGATCTCAGAGGTCCTAAGCAATCACGCTCCTTTGTAATTCTAATAATAGCAAAATGTTACCCTAAAGTTCTTAGCATTTTAATCTCAGAAAATTGACATTAAAGATTTGCTCTGGGACAGGATCACAATGACTGACTAGACACAGGTAGTGTGTGTCTCCTCCACAGACAGGACGCAGAATGGGAAACAGGTTCTCACATTTCAAATTGATTGTCTGGGAGAGAATGCCAGGATTCACCAGGAGCCACCATAAGTGGGTAAGGAGGGGGTTCAGGGCAACTTTGTTTCTGAGACAAGCGTTTATGATGGGTATAAGAGAACTCCCTGATCAGCCGAGACTCTGGGGAGCTGCTTGAAGACTGCACAGAGATGTTGCTCCAGAAAGAGAAACCTCGTGGAAGCCCACGGGCATCTGAGCCTGCAGCAGCTTCAGCTGGGTGCCATTCTGAGAGCCGTGATACCAAAGACCCCAAGTGTGCCGAAGTCATAGTGTGGCTCCAAGATGAGACAGAGGAGCCCAGGCCTTCCCGTGCACCCCTGGAAAGGTACCCGTCACCCCTCTGTGGCCTGCTTTTGTGGTTGAGATGTGAGAAGACAGAATTTCCTACAGTTTCTAGCCCATACTTCTTGCCTGGATGAGGCCCAAGCCTTTCTGGATACAGATCCAAGGTGCTATTTTGAGAGTTTGACATTGGAATGGGCCCTGCCTTCTGTCTAAATTTGGGCTGGAGAAAGGCAAGGAAACCAGGCTTTTTAGTATGCATTTGGGAAAATGCTGCTATGAAACCAAGTCTTGAGTGAACTAAGCTCCCCGCAGTTCCCTCAGTACAGTCTGCCTGAGAAGGGCCACACCCTTTCTGGTCACATTCCCAAAGCACAATTTTGGGAGGTTAAAGCCAGCAGCACATTGCCCACAGACTGATTGTAGGCTGATTCAGCTGCAGCTCTACCACATTGAGGTTGGACCAGGGAGCTCAGGCTCTCCTGCCCACATGCACAATTCCCACTATTTTGCAGGGGGCTGCTGTGAGACTGAGATGAGAGATGACGGCACTCCCCCCAGCAGCTTGCCCATGCTGTTCCTTTGAAAGGGTCCCATTCACCTTCCTTGGTCACAGGTCATGGGACCATTTTGGAAGTTTAAAGCTGGGCAGCAGGACAAGAATGGCAGCTGTATCCCCACCTAGCTAAGAAGGAATGGGGTGCCCAAGATCTCCTACACACACCTGGGACAATTTTCACTTCTCTGCTATTGGCTCCTCTGAGACTGAGATGTGAGCAGAATGCAATTCCCACAGTTTCTTGCCTATGCCATTTGCTTGAAAGAGGCCACACCCTCTTTTATTGTAAGCCCACAGCTGACACTGTTTGGGGAATTTAATACTTGGCTTTGCCCCACTCTTGATCCAAGTTCAAGTTGACATGGGTGTAACAATTAACTGGCCTGTAAGGTATAGGGGATACCAAGCTCTTCTCAGCACACTTAGGACAATACCCACCACCCTGTTACAGGCAGCTGTGGGACTGGGGACCAAGTTAGCCACTTTATTGCAGCTATCAGTAATACCAACAAACATCACTTGTTGGTATTAACAAGAGGCTCTACTCCCACTATGCTATCTTCCACACCACATTAGCTATTCAGGGGCCTGGGAACAAGCCCACACACCTGTCTCTCTGCTGGATGGATACACCAAAAGCCTAGATTTCATCATTATTCTGTATATGTAACAGAATTCAACTTGTACCCCTTAAATCTATTAAAATAAAAATGGAAAGAAAAAGATTTGTTCCTATTTATTGAAGCCAGGTAATTGACTATCATTTATCTGTGCTCTAGAATATTACATATAAAGCAAATACAAACTGCTTAAAATATTTCAAAATTCCAAATAAATGAAAATTATTGTTTACAAATGATTTATTTTTACTTTATCAGCATAACTTCATGACATAGAACAGATATTTAAAAATACTACTTGGTAATTTCTTAATGATTGATCGAAGAAAAATGTGGATAAAGTAATTTCCTGACAGTGTGATCCCCTTTGTTTTCCTAGATCGACTACAAAAATAAAATTATCATCTCAAGTTTTAAAACTCTGTTATATTATTTTATCAGAAATACAGGGGAATGAGAAAATGTTATATAATAGTGATAACAGAATGTGAATGAGTCTAGCTTTGATATAAAATTTTTAGAAAGGTAGAAATTACAGATTTAGCAGTATGTTCCTATGATATTATAAACTGGTCAAGCAAAAAGTAAAAATTAATAAAAATGACTCAAGTTCTCATTTGATTTTCTCACTATAATTATTCATATTCATTACTCACCAAAAATATATTGCATCCCTTTAAGAATTAGAGACAATATTAGTTTCTGAAGATTTTATAATAATAGAATAAAGTATTTGCATTGTAGTAATGTGATGTTCAACTTCTTTTTTTAACCTCCGTGCATGCCTTTGATTATACCTCCCTGTATTGTATTTAAGAAAGTTGCTTTCTGGATTCAGAATATTTTAAATTATGCTTCATTTGCAGTCTCCGAATAATTTTATTTTTAAGCGCTGAACTATTTTTTTGTAGTTTGTGTCTTTTAAATGTGTATTAACACAACTCTAGTCTTGGAGATGATAATCTTTCTTTAATGGATGAATCTGTCAATATGTATTGTTGCTTAATGGTACTACTGATCTTTGAATGTAATACAGAAGGAAGTATATTATTAATTTGAAAATCATCAGTAAGACATACTGTTAGGATTAACTGTATCCATGTTGCTTTATCCTACAACAAAATAATTCAACAAAAATAAATTCAGCAGAAGATGTAGAAGCTGAAACCCTCACAACTCATGCCTGGTCAAATTATTTGTTCCTCTTTGAGAAATGTAAATGCAAATGCTTGGCAAATGATTTGGGGAACACAAGTATCAAAATGAAATTATTGGCTTGAATATAGTTCAATTATACAAAGAATTTAACATTGTAAGGGCAGAATGCTTAGTACTTAGTTGGAGCAAAAAAGGTTGAGTAGTCTGTAACTCTATCAACAAAGCAACTTTTTTTACAGGAAACACAAAAAATTTGTATTTCTGGACACATTATATTACTGATATCATCTCTTTCTTGGATTTTCATGGATTTTGATTTCACTCTTTTAATCTATAAAATAATTTTCTATTGATTTATTCAATTTTGACCATCATTTATGAGGCATTCATTTTGCATCTCATAGAGACACAAAATTAGCATTTTGTGATGTAAATAAATGAAGAATAACAATTTAAGCATTCAAAACTTGGTTATTTATTGATAGGTAGAGTCTAGACACAGGAAAGACAAGTTGAAAAGTAGTGTGGACAATTTACGCTAACGAAAATGTGGTCAAGGAATAAAAAGAAGGCACTCGGAAGATGCCAGAAACTGTTCACAGTGCTGAAAACATACATGGTGCACACACAGTGTCTTCTCTCGATTCAGCTGATATTTAGAATTTTTTCTTTCACTGCACATTTTATGATCTTTTGTAGTTCAGCCAGCATCACAGCTGGTAGAATTCTTTATCAGTGTTCATGAGGGATCTGACCTTTTGTAGTTCTGTCTGTGTAGGGTCAATATAGTGTTCCATTAAATTGTAACACAATTAAACTGCACATGTTAATACAAGGAGAAGCCTTAGGGATTACGTGGGTACCATCTATACCGCTTTCTGCCCCTGTTGTATTAAGACACCTACTTTTTTCTTATAGTCCAAGAGAATTATCAGACCAAATGAGATAATCTATTTTTCCTTCCTCCTGTTTCACTCAATGGTATGAAGAGCCCTAATAGGTCAGGTAAATTTCTGCTTCCAATTCAGTGCAACTGCTGGTGTGTCTCTCAGAGAAGACACTCTCCTTGGGCACCATACTTCTTACACTGCTATTTTGAGAAGAAAATACTGCAAGTAAGGATTTAGGTGTATTACACACTTCATGATTCCTATTTATATCACTTAGTTCTATTAGAATCATAAGGGAAACAACTCCACAGTGTCTAACAGTTACTGGCTTAGAGTGTACAGTACTGTGTATTTAGTGCTATAATGGGTGGTACTATAGGTAACTTCATCTTTTTCTAAGGTCAGCCCCTTTGGTGTGATATGGTACATGGTGAGACCTTGAGCATAAAAACATTGCTTTACTTCTTACATTGTAGAGTTGCTTGCTTCAATTAATGCTGTATATTATACTATGATTATATGTAAGGAATTTAGTTAGACAAGGCTTCACTGTTATAAAAGAATGATAGGTAAGGAATAAAATTATGTAATTTGAATAAATGTCTATTCCATGAAGAAAAATGTTGATCCAAACTTCATGGTTCTAATGTAACTAATGTGCTATCCAATAGCTATGCAGCTCTTCCAGCACTACAGTTTTTGAAGATCATTGTTGGAGCTGTATTATTGAAGGCCATAAAGGGAAAAATGAGCACTTAGTGATAGGTTTGATTGATAAGGGCGTGTCCATTGTGTGAGCCCATCCATAGAGTCTATTCCTATTGCTCAGGATGCATTTCCATGAGCTCACTGGGAGTGCACTAAAGTGCACACTGAGTGTGATCAACACACTCAGAGGGGTTTGTCTTTACATTTGATTATTTTAATGCAACTTATTATTGTGCATAAATATATGATCTATTTTTTTTAAATAAATGAGTCCATTTCAGTGATCCACACAAATCCCTTTTCTTTTTCCAAACTATCATTTCAATTGTCAATAATCGTCCAATATTTTTTCTTAAAAATGTCTAAGCATCTAGCCCAAACATTAATCACTGACTTTGGGCTAAAGTAGAGAGCATAATATAGGCTATTTCTTCTTACATGTGAAGCAGATAATCAGACATCCACTTAGAAGTATTTCCCAGTAATTACTTTCTTAACCATTAGTGGAACTACAATGCCAGCAGTTCACATCTGTAAGTGTGATGCCAGAATACTATGCAAAGTCATGTGAAAATCAAGTTTAATTCATCTCTTCTTTGGGCAACTGATCACAGAGAATCTTCATGGGTCCACGGGTTTGTGTTGATGGAAGCTTGAATAATAGCTGGCACATGGACTTTCAATAAACCTATGAGTACTTTCTGCACCAGACAGGGCCTTGTTTCATAAGTACTATTTCTACTTTAGAATACCTCTGTATTTTTCACAATTAAAATACTTGTCTTCGTGCATAGAGTTCCATCAGATTCATGACTATGGGCTTAACTTTAATGGTCACTTGTTCTGTGATAAATTGCTCAGACTCTCCTAGGATTTCTCAGCAAATCTAAAACTATTTTTTAATTTGCAAAAGAGATATAACTTTGCTTTGAAACCTTAGGAGAGACCTTGTTGGCCTCATCACTGGCACCATACAACTTTCTGATATACTAGGGATCTTTGGCAACCACTGACTTAGATTGACTCTTAAGTGCCTAGAGGTAGAACTGCTTTCCTGCTCTCCTGTATCTATCAGGTGCCCTTTTGGGGGGTGGGGAAGCAATTAAATGATTAGAGGTTTTTAGGACATCTGTCAATAGATTTTAATTGGTTAGCAAATGCAGTTTGTATTGTTGGAAAATACAAAGTTGTTAACCAAACAATTTCTCTTTTGTAACTGTAGAGAATGAGGGTGCAGTAACTTAACCTACAAATGGGGGTGGCTATCCTAACATGGTTAAATTACTGCACCCTCATGTTTAGTAGAATTTGTTTCCTTTTTATTAAGGTGAATTACACATAGAAATTTTGCCATCTTTACCATTTTTAAGTATACGGTTCAGTAGTAACAAATACATTTATAGTCTCTTCTTTTTTTCCCCTTTTCCTAAAATAAGATTTGTTTCTAACTCTTTCTTATTCATATGTTTTCCTAAGGCATGTAAGGGGTTCCTGAACTGAATTAAATTCTTCTAGTAATGGGTCTACATCTGGAAGAGTATAATTCTAAGTTACTTCCTAATTAAGCTTATAAAAATTTACTCTCCTTTCAAACACTCATTGAAATAATTTAGTAAAACATTTGAGGTATATTCACCTTCCAGTTCTCAAAGGTGATCCTTATTTCTGTTATTTTTCCAGTGATGTGGACATACCATCTGATTTATTATGTCGGTAGAAAGTGGGAGTTCTAGGAACTTTACCTTTGCTATATCCACCATAATAATCTTTCTTCATGGGGAGAGAAGAAATATTTATATATTTTTGGTATATATTTTTTCAGTGGCCAAGTGCCTTCATTAGGAATTCGGAATGTAAAAATATCGAGTTCAAAATCTCCTGATGCTGATGTAGGGGCTGCAGAGAGTGACCACTAAATGCTTTTCAAATGCTGCTAAAGCTCTTTTTAGGTTTATTTCTCATGTTATACACTTCTTCCAAAAATAGCAAAATCTGAGATTATTTTAGTACACAAGTGATTTTTACCTTGGTGCAATCTTGCTGTTGTTACCATTCCCACCTAGTCAACTAGATATAAGTAATTCTAGCTAGAACTCTAAAGTCAGTGAAAGATAGGGATGGGAGTAATACTGAATAGGGTTCCTTTCTAATAAGATTTTAAAACAGGGAAGAATAGCTTTTCAGACAAGGGGCTGCTTAGGCGGATGAGGTATATTAGGGAGTATCCCATCCTACCCAAATGTTCAAGCATAGACGTCTGATGACTGAGTCAGACTGTGGTACTTAGAAAAAGTACCACACACCTACCTCATTGCTAGATATCACTACTGTCACCTTCCAAGTCACCTTGGGAAGTTATGCACCGATGCCAAACTTGGTCCACCCTTCAAAGCAATTTTGGAACTATTTATTTGGAATGACCATCAGAGATGTCATCATATATCACACAAAAACATGCATCAATATGAACAACAGTCAGTGAGACATTGCCACATGTTGATGAATGCCACTGAGAGACACTGACACTCCAAAGTTATGGCACCTTACCAAGTTGTTCATACAGCCCTGCCAACATAAGCACACAGTGGCAAGTTTGCAAACTTAATTATCAGATCTCATATGATGACAGCTCTAAATTCAATTCTTTTGAATTTAATATTAGAAATTTTCTAGTATCCCGTGCTTCTCCTCAGGGGTTTACAAAAATGAGTAAACTTTGAGTGTATACTTGACATGCTGCACCAATTGCACATGTGTTGGTATTGTCAGTATGTCAGTTCTTCCCAACTTGATCTGTATATTTAATATAATCCAAATCAAATCCCAGAAAATTATTATATAGATGTTGGCAAACTATTTCTAAAGCTAATATGGAAAGGCAAAAATGTGTAATGGTTGATTCAATATTTAAGGAAAAGAAGAAAGCTTGAGGACTGACATGATCTGAATTTAAGACTTACTATACAGCTATAATAATCGAGATTGAGTTGCTGGTGGAAATATATAAAGTAGATCAATGAAACAGAGCTGAGAGCCCATACATTGATTCACATAAATATCATTAATTGGTGTTTTACAAAGGAGAAAAGGAAATGTAATGAAGCAAAAATTGTTCCTTCAACAAATGGAATTGGAACAACTAGACATTCACTTGCAAAAACAAAAAATCTAGAGTTATTGTGACTCTGTACCTTTCACAATGATTAACTCAAAGTGGATTATATATCTACATGTAAAATGATAAAATACGTAGAAGATAACATAGGAGAAAATCTAGTTGACCTTGGGTAAAGGGAAGACTTTTTAGATCCAACAGCAAAAGCACTATCCAGAAAGAAAAAATTGGTAAGTGGACTTCATTAAAATTAAAAACTGCCCTGAGAAAGCCACATTCAGGGTAATGAAAACACAGAATAAAGATTGGGACAAAATCTTGCAAAACACATGTCTGTTAAACCACTGGTGTTGAAGATGTACAAAAACTCTTACAACTCAACAATAAGAAAATAAACAACCCAGTGAAAAATGAACAAAAGATCTGTGCAGATACTTCACTGAATAAGATGTATAGTTGGAAAATAAGTATATGAAGAGATGCTCAACATCATATATTATTAGGGAATTGTAAATTAAAATTATTAACAGAGTGGGATACCACTATATATCTCTCAGAATGGCACCAATTCAATACCAAATTCTGCTGAAGATGTGGGGAGCAGGAACTCACCCTCACTTACTACTCAGGGAAAGTGAAATGGTACAGTGGTTTTAGAACGCTATTTAATAGTTTTCTTACAAAGCTAAACATGCTTTTAACATATAATCTAGCAATCATGCTTTGGGTATTTACTAAATGAGTTGAAAACTTCTATATACACAGATACTTCTATACAAGCATTTATAGTAAATTTATTCATAATTTCCAAAACTTGCAAGTAACTAAAATATCCTTTAATAGGTAAATAGATAATGCGTTACATCCATACAATGAAATATTATTCAACAATAAAAAGAATTGAGCTATCAAGTCATGACTAAATATAGAGGAACCTTAAATACATATTGATAGGTAAATGAGCAAATCTGAAAAAGGCACCACACTGTATGACTCTAGCTAAATGACGTTCTCAAAAAGAAAAAAGCGTGGAGACAGTATAAAAATCAGTGATTGCCAATTTTTGGAAGGAGGGATGAACAGGGGATGTGAAGAGCAGTGAAATTATTCTGTGTGAAGCTGTAATTGTGTGTGTGTGTGTGTGTGTGTGTATATATATATATATATATATATGTCATTATACAATTACCCCAAATCATAGAACATACAATACAGAGCATGAAATAACGTGACACTATAGACAATAATTAATAATAATGTATTGGCTCATCAGTTGTAACTAATGTACCACACTAATACAGGATGTTAAAATGGGGAAAACTGTATGTGAGATGTTGAGGATGTATGTCGGAACTTTCTCTACTTTCTACCTAATTTTTCTCTAACCCTAAAACTTCTAATGAGATAATCTATTAAAAATATATGTGTTGATAGAAAAAAGAGAAGCAGCGTATTGGGACAGTAAATCACGTGGAAGTTCACAGGCAAAGTCACTTACGTGACGGTTCTGGGTGACATACCAGACTATGTTGGAGACAAGTAAAAGGCAAGTTTTGAAATTGGAACTGGGCTGAACAGCCATATCCTGAGGCTAAAGGATCTTTGAGCAGAGGAATGAAATGTTGTAGCGAGATTTTATAAACATGCATTTTAGAACAACCTTATGGATTTCTGGAGCATGCAGAAATTTCATATTTTAGAATAATATGAAGAAAGCAACTTAAGAAAGGGCCTGGGCCAGGTAACAGAAATGCACATGAACGAAAACCAATATTTATCAGATGTCCTGAGGAAATGCAGTTTACACATGGTGACTAGACTCATATTTTCTTTCTATTCATTCCCACTGCCTTCTACATTTACAGATTTGCATCAATGATCCTCATGCACTAGAGAGACATCTCCTTACCTTTTTTCCTTTTCCAGTCTACCATCTTAACTCCTTCATGCTACCGCACACATTCATTAGAAGAGTACTAACCTTTGAGCCACTTTCATATGAAAGCTATAGCCCAATTATAGCCCAAGAATATGAGGACGGGGGAGAGGGATTGGAGGGGAGGGGGCAGGATGGGTGGTGGGAGGGTGATTGGTGAGAACACATCTATGGTCCATCTTACAAGGGTACATGTGAATCTTTCTAAATGCAGAATATAAATGTCTTAACACAATAACTAAGAAAATGCCATGAAGGCTATGTTAACCAATTCAGTGAAAATATTTCAAATTGTATATAAAACCAGTA
>CAUYTI010004302.1:0-21522 GCA_963575145.1 Galago senegalensis | reverse complement strand
CCACAGGCACCTGCCACAACACCTGGCCATTTTTTTGGTTGCAGCCATCATTGTTGTTTGGCGGGCCCGGGCTGGGGATTCGAACCCGCCACCTTAGGTGTATGTGGCTGGCGCCTTAGCCACTTGAGCCACAGGCGCCGACCTGGACTTTGCGAACTTAATTGTCCAACCTCGTATATATAAAATCTTTATATATGTATTTGATCTATTAACATTGAACTCAGAGCCAATAGCACTATAGCTCATGTCTGAATGAAGTTTGCCTAATATATGTATATTTTTTTCATAAGACACATCATAGCTTTCTTTTTTTTTTTTTTTTTTTTGAGATAGTCTCACTTTGTCACCCTTGGTAGAGTGCTGTGGCATCTTTAGCTCACAGCAAACTCAAACTCTGGGACTCAAGCAATCCTCTTGCCCCAGCCTCCTGAGTAGCTGGGACTACCAGTGCCTGCCACAACGCCCAGATATTTTTAGAGATGGGGTCTCAGCACCTACCACAACACCCAGCTATTTTTAGAGATGAGGCCTCGCTCTTGCTCAGGCTGGTCTCAAACTCATGGGCTCAAGGAATCCACCCACCTTGGCCTCCCAGAATGCTAGGATTATAGGTGTGAGCCACCGAGCCTGGTCTGATTGCTCTTAGGAACACTAGACAGCATTTCATCACTCTATGTGGGGACCACTTTTGACAGCAAAGTCACCAAGAAACAACACAAAAATGAGAAAAACTTGGCACTAAATGGACTGTGGGAAAGGTACTTGTATATAGTATGAAAGTTGAAACAAGAAGGCAGAGTGTTGCCTTGGGCTCAGCTGAGGAGGTGCACACTGGGTGACTCTGTGCATGCCCACAAATGACCACGCTGAATGTTGATCTTAGAGTATAAACCAATTATAACAATTCAGCAAACTTGCCAATATGAAATCAGTGAATAATGAGGCTCGACTATGCACAACTAGGAGTAGAATTAGTGGCTCATAGGAGAGATATTAATGATTCTCTTAGGGAACTCTTGTCTGAGAACATCAATGCGTCTTTGTCCCCAGCATCTTTCTCACAACTTTATCCACACACCACACACCAAGACACAACACAAAAAAGTTTCAAAGACTCTTCCCAAAGAGTCTATCAGTTTATTCTTCTTCTTCTTCTTTTTTTTTTTTTTTTTGAGACAGAGCCTCAAGCTGTCCCCCTGGGCAGAGTGCCATGGCACCACAGCTCACAGCAACCTCCAACTCCTGGGCTCAAGTGAGTCTCCTGCCTCAGCCTCCCAAGTAGCTGGGACCACAGGCGCCTGCCACAACGCCTGGCTATTTTTTTTTTTTTTGGTTGCAGCCATTATTGTTTGGCAGACCCGGGCTGGATTCGAACCCTCCACCTTAGGTGTATGTGGCTGGCGCCTTAGCCACTTGAGCCACAGGCGCTGAGCCAGTTTTTTCTTCTAATAGTAGTTTATGAAGCATTCCATTTGCTCCAAATCTCACCAACACTTGGTGTTGTCTTTATTTTTCATTTCAGATATTCTGATTGGTGTGTAAAGCTATAATGTTGTGCGTTTAATGTGGATTTCTTGGTAACTAATAATTTTAAGGACATCCTTATGTGTTTATTGATCACTTGGATACCACCTTTTGTGAAGTGTTTTAAGTATCTCAAATATCTTCTCCCCCTCTGTGGCTTACTTTTTCATTCTCTTAATAGTGCCTTTTAATGAATAGAATGTCTTCATTTTTTTTTTTTTTGCAGACAGTCTCACTATGTCGCCCTCTGTAGAGTGCTGTGACGTCACAGCTCACAGCAACCTCAAACTCCTGGGCTCAAGTGATTCTCTTGCCTCAGACTCCCAAGTAGCTGAGACTACTGGCGCTGGCCAAAACGCATAGCTATTTTTAGAAATGGTGTCTCACTCTGGCTCAGGCTGGTCTCGAACCTGTGAGCTCAGGCAATCCACCCATGTTGGCCCCTCAGAGTGCTGGGATTGCAGGTGTGAGCTACTGTGCCCAGCCAGAATGTCTTCATTTTAATGTAGTTCAACTCATAATTTTTTCCTTCATGGTGTTTGTTAGTCCACAAATGACCACCCTGTTTTAGAAATCTTTGCTTATCCTAGAAGAATGAAGGTATTGTTCTACATTTTCTTCTAAAAGCTTTCTTGTTTATCTTTCAAATTTAGATGTGCTATAGTCCCTCTTTATCTGAAGTTTTGCTTTCTGTAGTTTCAGTTATCCTCAGCCAACTGTGGTCTGAAAATATCAAGTGGAAAATTCCAGAAATAAACAATTCTTGAGTTTTAAAGTGTGTGCCATTTGAGAAGCATGATAAAATCCCCCAACATCCTGCTCTGTGCTGCCTGGGATGTGAATCATGCCTTTGTGTAATGTCTCTATACTTAGTTGCCATCTAGGTTACCAGGTGAACTGTCATGGTGTCACACTACTTGTGTCTAAGTAACCTTTATTGTACTTAATAGGCTTAGAATACAAGAGGAAGATGCTAGCAACTCAGATCTGCCAAAGAAAATTCATAAAATGTTTCCTTTTTTTTTTTTGAGACAGAGCCTCAAGCTGTCACCCAGGGTAGAGTGCTATGGCATCACAGCTCACAGCAACCTCCAACTCCTGGGCTCAAGCAAGTCTCTTGCCTCAGCCTCCCAAGTAGCTAGGACCACAGGTGCCCGCCACAACGCCTGGCCATTTTTTGGTTGCAGCCGTCATTGTTGTTTGGTAGGCCTGGGCTGGATTCAAACCCACCACCTTAAGTGTATGTGGCTGGCGCCTTAGCCACTTGAGCCACAGGCACTGAGCCATAAAATGTTTCCTTTAAGTGAAAATGGTGGAAGTTGGCAGGGCACAGTGGCCCACACCTGTAATCCCAGAATTTTGAGAGGCTGAGGTGAGAGCATTACTTGAGGCCAGGAGTTTGAGATCAGCTGCGGCAATTTAGTGAGATCCCAAAATTTTAAATATTTTTAAAATTAGCTGGGTATAGTTACACATGCCTGTAGTCCTGGCTACTCAGGAAGCTGAGGTAGGAGGATTGCTTGAATCGAAGAACTTGAGGCTGCAGTGAGTTATGATGATGCCACTGCATTCCAGCCTGGGCAACAGAGAGAAACCGTGTGTCAAAGAAAAAAAAGGTGGAAGTTTTCCAGGTATTAGGAAAGAAAAAACATATGCTAAAGTTGCTAAGGTCTGTAATATGAAGAAATGTTTTCTCTGTGAAATTATAAAGAAAGAGAAAGAAATTTGTGCATAGTATCTATATATACGGACAGTTCAGTACCATTCATGGTTTCAGGCATCCTTTGGGGCTCTAGGAGCACACCCTCCATAGATAAAGGAGACTACTGTACAGTCCATCTGGAATTGATTTTTATATATGATGTGAAGCAGAGATTAGCATTCATTGTTTACCTCTATGAATAGGTCTGGTTGATCTAGCGTCATGTAGACTCTGCAGCCTATCTGGGAGTGAATGCTGGATGCCTTTGGGAAATTGGAATTATCTTACTCCTCAAGTCTCTAAAAGAAAGAATAACAAAAGTAAAAAATAAAAATGAGGGCTCAGTGCTGATATCTCAGTGGTTAGGGTGCCAGCCATATGCACAAGGCTGGTGGGTTTGAACCCAGCCAGGGCCTGCTAAACAATGACAACAATAACAAAAAAAAAATAGCCAAGTGTTGTGGCAGGTGCCTGTAGTCCCAGCTACTTGGGAGACTGAGGCAAGGGAATCGCTGAAGCCCTTGGAGGCACTCTACCAAGAGTGACATAGTGAGACTCTGTCTCAGAAAAAAATAAAATAAAATAAAAATGGGAATTCTGACTCAAGCTTGTATTTCCAGCACTTTGGGGAGGTCAAAGCATTAGGATTGCTTGAGGCTAGGAGTTCAAGTAGAGGCTGGGCAACATAGCAAGAACTTGTTTCTACACAAAATTAAAAAATTAGCCCAAAGTGATGATGCCTCTAGTCTAAGGTGACCAGACATCCCGCTTTTTAACAATTTGCTCCATGTCCCGCAGCGTTTTTAAAAAGTCCTGATTTTTGGAAAGAATGCATGGCAAGCTAGGGAACGGGCAAAAGAATGGGAAGGGAATATACAGTTTTCGGCTGCTGAAAAGGTTAACGTAACTCCATTTGGGAATGAAGAAGTTAATGTAACTTCATTTGGAAATGAAAAGGCTAAGGTAAAAAAAAAAAAGGCTAATGTAAACTCCCTACTCCCCTCCTGGGCAAGGTGTCAGAAGGAGACTGGCTCCCTCCCTTGCTTCTAGGCAAGGACAATTAGCTCAGAAGGAGCCAACCTGTCTGGAACAAACAAGTAGTTCCCCCCCACCCCCCCAATAGAGTAAGGTAACCAGACTTCCTGCTTTTGGCAGGACAGTCCCAAATTTTTAACAATCTGTCCTGTGTCCTGTGGCATTTTAAAAAAGCCCCGATTTTTGAAAAGAATGAACAACAAGCTAGGGAACATGGGAGAACAGGAAGGGACTATACAGTTTTCCGCAGCCATGTGGCTATTTCACCAGGATATGGGTTTTATATTATTTTTGTTAATTTTATAATGTTAAACTTTAATAATAGCAAATAATTGTTGAGAACTGATTATGGAGAACTGCTTATCAAAGTTTGCATTGTTGTCAAGCCCTGCCCCCCCACCATGGTATCCAGCTTTACCAATGTTAAAATTTGGTCACCTTATAGTTTCACTTTAGAGGTGAAAAATTGGGCTTAAGACAGTCTAATGATTTTTTCAAGTTAAAACAACTGGTTAGCCACATAAGTGGTACTCAAATCCCGTTTCTGTTGGGAGCGTTTCTCTCATAAGCAGCAGACAGAAGCTCCATTGGAGATAACGCAGCAGTACTCATTTTATCCTGAAATGAGATGTAGACAGTGGTATCATGTAAGTGTCCATCTTCAGGCAAAGATTGTTTATTTGGCTCCCTCAAATCCACTCCTGTCCTAGTCCGTGAGTTAATACTACTACATCTAGTTTCTGGAGAAATTGAATTTGAGGTTTTTAAAGCAAAAATAAACTTTTCAAGTCAATGTTAGTTTTTAAACTCTGAATGTATTGAAGACAAAGGACATGGGCTGGCTTCATTATTCAGAACGTCTAAAAGGTCCAGCTCTTTATATGTAAACATATCTAACTATGTACAGAAAAAGAAGCTAATGTAATATGGAATGTTACGAGAGATCCAGGTCATGGAACCCAGCCTCCTTCCCCCTGCAGGAATACAGTCCACACATCTTTGGCAGACGTCTGTCCAATTCCCTACTTGAAAGGCCCATCTTTTGTGGGGCAGCAGAAATTGTTATGAACTTCTTTCTCAGACTCAATTCAATACTGCCTTTTGGTAAGTTCCTTAAACTGGCGCTAGTTCCACCCCAAGTACAAGATGTTTCTTGTACATCTCCATTGTATAATGGAGATGCTCAGTTAGTCTATGTTCCCATTGTTGTAAAAGTCTTTTTTCTTGCTTGGCTCTGTTCTTCTCGAGACCCCTTCATTATTCTTCATGATGTGGTTTCTAGACCACTTTCAGGTCTCCTTTCATCAGAAGTGCTTGTCAGTGTGTCTCTTCAATGCAGAATTCAGAGTTGAATAGACTCATCTAGATGTAACAGTAGCCAGTGGTGATACAACTGACACTCTTGTTCTAGACACAACAATGTGTTAATTCTGCTAAGGATATATCCAGTATCTTAGTGCCCAGCTGGAAGGTTTGCTCAGTTCCACCTGCAATTAAGAAGAGATCATAGATTGTTTTTCTGCTCTGTGCGGTTGCTAATGTGCCATATCTACCCCATTCTGAACTTTAGTCCGTTTCTCTTTTTGATCCTTAGGGTAGTACTTTATATTGATTCCTATTAAATTTTATTATGCTGGTTTTGGTGGACTGTTTTAAAATCTTGAGGTATTCTTCATTCTTAAATTTTCTCAGATTTGTATTCACATCAGAATTTGTAAGCATGCTTTCAGTATCTTTATTTAAGTTGATACCACGTGTAAGAGTCAGGGTAGAATGCGATGTTCTGTAGATTGTATTCAGAGACTTCACTCCGTATTGACAAAAATCCATTAACATTCTCTGAGCACATTGCTCAACAAAGAACAGTTCAGTTAGGATGGTCATTATCCCCTAACTCTTCATGAGCAACTTTGGTCCTTGGTTTCTTGTATAATCCTTTACACAGCAAAGATCCTGGACAAGGTTTAGTGGAATTGAATGGCATGTCCCCCTTTGTTATTCTGGTTTGCATTTTGGATCTTTGGCTCTATGTAATCAAACAAAATCTCATGTATACTTTAGAGGGTAGCTTTTATCCCTCGTCCTTCAGAAAGCTTTCCTCTATTACTTTTAAGCTACAATAAATCCTCTTGAAGTTTTAAGTTGCTTACAGAGCTGAGCATTTAATTATGGGCATCTTTTTGCTATTACCAAAAGGTTTGTGAGGGCAGGTGTGTGTTTGCCTAGTGATACCTCTTTTCTGTTTGTTTCCCACCCCGACCCCACCATGCAATATTTTCTACTACTTCTTCTTCTCAGTCAATACAGATCCACTTGTTTGAACATGACCGCACTTTGGCCTCATTTGGTTGGTTCAAGGTTGGTCACCTGATGCAAGATAGGACAATCAGAGTTCTTCCTGGGGTTTTTAGTAAACAAGAAAGAGGTGACCAGCTCTCTTTATGAGACTTAATTTTGTAAAATGCAAAGCTTGGGAGTTGTTGATGGCTGTAGCCATACAGTCAGAAGACACGAATGAAATCAGATCAATGAGAGAGTGGGAGAGGAAGAGGGAAAGAGTTATGGAAGGAGGAGGAGAGAGAGAAATGAAGAAACTGTACAGAGAAAAGTAGCCACTGCAGCTCAGAAGTTCTGATGGGATTTGAGTCATTAGACCCCATATTTTCAAGACCTAGCCACATTCCTTAGCTTGCACCCCATAAGATGTACTCAATAAATTATTTTTTCTTCAGCTGGTTCAGATTGGTATTACTTCAGTATTTCAAATAGAAATTTTAGAGTTGTCTATTGACACTTCAATTGGTGGAGAAGATCTTCTTGTGGCCAGATTCAGCTCTGCCTATGAATTTTATTGGCTCATGTAGTATTTTAAACAATTAAAATAGTATGTAGAATTTTTAAAATTAGGAATGTAGATACACACTGGATATCTGGCTTCTCTTGAAAGGTTAGAAGATCTGGTGGCCCTGGGCTGGCATCTTACTGGCAACCGTAGCTGGAGTTGCCTTCTTTAGAAGGGGAAGATTACTCCCTCGTTTGTTCTAATGCTTACCAGAAATGGACAATGAGTCGTGTCTAATGACCTTCGGTCAAGGGTGCTGGTGAAGTCAAGGCAGCAGGAGTTCTGGTCTGGGACAGTAGCAAATCGCCAGTGAGTGACAGCACTGGTTAGAATCCAGGTGGCAGTGAAGGGGACTGAATCAGATGCACAGGTGTGAATAGCTCCATTTCCCAAAATATATTAGGTAAAAGGTGACAGTCTTATGCAATTATGTGGGTTGAATGATGCAACTAATTGAGTGAAATTATTTTATTTGATATTAAATGAAATTACTTGAATTGCTAACTTGAGATACTTTATGCCTTGGAGTCTGGGTTTAATGTTGTATCTCAGGTTTTGCCCTCATTATCAAGTATCACTACCTCTTTATATATGTCTTGTTTTCAGATTCCTGAGAGATCTGACAGGGTGAGTCAGACTCTAGTGAGGATAAAACATCTCTAGTGGCCAGATGTTCCCCCCAGGTCTTTATTCATGTGTAAGTTGCATACCGGCCTACAGCTGGTAGCGACTGGGCCAAGTGTGGATAAGGAGGTAAGTTCTCAAGGGTAGGTTCCCAGCAGGACGGTAAATTTGACATAAATACACCATAGCATCACTATTTCTACCGTTTACTTAATTTAGTGAACTTTACTTTGAAAAGTCTTGTCTAACTTACCATAAACTATTTTTGGAAGTGGGTAGGAGTGTATAATTAATACATTTTAAAAATGTAAAATAAACATTCTGGTATTTATTCGTGGCTTTATAAACTCAGAGATGATAGTCACCTAACAGTGCTGTTGTTTCTTTGGGCTGTACTAACAGAGTACCATAAACTGGGTGGTTTAAGAACAGCAGAAACTTGTTTTTAGTGTTGTGCAGGCTGGCAGTCTGGGGCCAGGGTGCCAGCGTGGGCAGGGTGGGGTGCGTTCCTGGGCTGCAGGAGCCACTTTCTGCAGGTATCCTTGCGTGGGGCAGCGGGAGCTATCTAGTTCTCCTGTAAAGCCACTTACCCCATTCATGAGGTTTCCCTTCACACGATCTGATCACCTCCCACAGTTTCCCCTCTAAATACTGTCACGTGGGATAAGGGGTTCAGTGCACGAATTTTAGGCAGACAAAACATTCAGTCCATTGTATGTTTCTTTCACTTCATTCAACATTTCTTCAGCTTTGGTCAGAGTGAGGATCCATAGACATTCGTAATACACTCCACGTAAAGACTGAAAAACTAAAATTCTTTATGTTCACGCATTTTCATATTTTATTTGCTATTTTATATGAGCCTGCCCCCCCCAAAATATCAACAGAAAAGCCCCCTTAGGTGCTTTAATATTTAATTTATGAACTAAATTTCTGGAAATAAAATTTCAGGAATATTTCATATGAACATGAATGGATCAGCATGTCAGCCACAGTATATAAACATTTCTTACATTTAATTTTTAATTAAAGTCATAACTGTATACATTTATGGGGTACAATGTGATGATTTCAAATACAGTGTTTCAGAATGCTTAAATCAAACTGATTAACGTAATTACTTATTTTTTGCGGTAGGTAAGACATTAGAAATTTACTCTTGTTAAGTTTGAAATATACCCTTGCATTGTGCACATTATGTGAGATCCCGGCAAATACCCTCCCTCACCCCCTCCTACAAACATATTTTTATTTTAGTTTTATCCAGTACTTTAGTCAAAGCGTGCCTCGCCTGACCTCACAATTTCTGTTTATGAGAGTACAGTTTAAGGAAGGAACACCACTGAGGAATGAACACAGAACGTGAAGGGATTTAGCCTTCACATCTCGGGCATTTTGTCGTGACTGAAGTGCAGCTCCGCGTGTAGCTGTGGTGTGCTTAGTTCCACCCTGCCACCCGCCTGGTGTTTGTCAATACTGTTGATCAGGAATGCCTTTCCCCCAAGTCGAAAATCAAATATTTGAAAGTTAAGTGAAATGACATACAATACCTCCACGCGTAATGTGATGTTGTGAAGCCGGTTTCTGATGCTCTGTGCCTGCTCCTCGCAGTGCAGAATTAGCATCAAATGGCCCTATTAGGTGGCATCTGCGTGGTGGTGTCCTCTTCCCAGGAAGAACGTGGGAACTGGACATGGATGAGCATCAATTATGTTAGACTTGCCCTTGAGGAAGCACAGGTCACAATTACTGACAAGGAAACTACGAGGCTGGAGCTGGGGCAGCAGATAGGAAAACTTATAAAGCAATGTTCAATGGCAAGATGGTCACTTTGGAATTCACCATCTGCATTCTGAATAGAAATGTCAAATTTCTGGGAATTTTAAACATGTGACAAAACAATTGGGTAGGAAGAAGATGTCTTGGCATTTAGTGGGGGGCAGGCAGTGAATTCCAATGTATGCATTATATCTGTATTTACATTTCTCCACAGATCTTGTCATTATGTTAGTTTGTTGGATATCACTTGAGATACCGCCAATATGATTGCACTATTAAATTTAGAAGTACTATTTGGAGCAGTAATATAAAAAGTGTCATTTACTTTGAAATGTTCTAAAGATTTCTAGAAAATGAATTAGAAATTACTGATTGTCAAAAAAAGTAGACTCTTCAGGCTTTTGACAACTTATAGAAAATAGACAACTGCGTAAATAAAGAGAAAATAAATCCCCAGTATTACAAGCAAAAACAAAAAGTGAAAGGCCCTGGACTCAGAGTGCTCATTTTTCAGAAAAGAACCCAAGAAAAATAAGAACCATGCCTACTCCTGTCTCCCAATCTATAAGCTGCATTCAATATATTTTCACCATGTGGGATTGGGTCTACTAAGTTTTTCCTGTGCCCCCAAATTGTTTGTTGTACTGAAGTGAAATGACATGTACTAAATGAACATAAGTGACGACAAACATAAGTTTGGTGGCTACACGCAGAGCTGCACTTCAGTAACCATAACAGCAACATACGCTTCCTAAGCAATTGGTGGTTTTCTAAATTTTACTTTGATTTATGTAAATTTACTTTATATTTTGTATAGTAGAGTACAGAAGGGCCCCAATTTGGGATGGTTTAACTTATATTTTTCAACTCTATAATGGGTTTATTTGGGTTATTAAATGCATTTTTTTTAAAGAGACAGAGTCTCACTTTGTCACCCTCAGTAGAGTGCTGTGGCATCATAGCTCACAGCTCCAGCTCTTGAGCTTAGGCGATTCCCTTGCCTCAACCTCCTGAGTAGCTGGGAGTACAGGCGCCTGCTGCAATGCCTGGCTGTTTTCTTGTTGCAGTTTGGCAGGGGCCGGGTTTGAACCCACCACCCTTGTTATATGGGGCTGGCGCCCTGCTCACTGAGCCACAGGCGCCACCCTATTAAATGCATTTTTGACTTATAATAATTTCAACACATGATAGGTTTGTTGGGGCACACCCATCATAAATTGAGGAGAGCAATAATGAGAACCTGGTGAAAGGTAGAGACTGAAACCAAGACACTCTTGGTACAAGGGATATACTTGTAAGAAAATTCACCTGCCTTCCTGGGCCAAACCGTGAAGGTATTCTTATTACTAAAATATCTGAGGACGTTTTCTACTGTCAAATTTTGTAATGCTGGCTCTTTTTAAAATTGTAATAAGCCACAATCTATTTTTTTAAAATCAATATCCCTATTTATGTTTGCTTATTTTCTTTTCTCCATGAAATCTTTTTCTTTTTGTTTTTCGATGATTATTTGAAATTTCACCTCTAATACCAAGAGTTTACACAGTACCCCAGACTTAAAAAATCCCTGAATAAATATTTGAAGTCATTAATGGGAGTGATTATTCAGTGAACTCTAAGAGAGAAATTGAGTGGTTTCATACTTAGTGACTTCTGAATTTTTATTGTATTTGTCTGCAAATGTCAAAGCATGGATTAAAGGTTAATTGACTCTGTCAGTCTTGTATAATGTTATGGAAGTGAGAAGGCCTGGATTCTAGTCTTCACTTTGCCTCTAGGGTAACTCATTGCACAAATCACTTTTAATCTCTTTGGGCTTGTTCACTTTGTTAGTGAAATAAAAAGAACCAGTCTGAGGGGTCTTTGTAATCTTATTCTAAAATTATGTGACTCCATTTAAGGCTAATTTTTCTCTATCTCAGTGATCTTGGGCTTTTTTGATATCAATTTTTTTTTTCCCATGGGGCTGATTCTTTTTTCTTTGGGGATACACAAAGGCTAAGAGAGTTTGGCCTGTGATTGGAAATAGCAAGTCTTGCAAAGGTGCCCAAGTGGGAGCTCTAAGAAGCCAGGAGGTGGCATGAGACCACTGAGGGTATTTGAGGGCAGGGGTAAAGAAAAAAGATGGAGGAGAACCACTGAGGATAAACTTTACTTGGCTCACAGTTTTGCCCAGGGTTCTGTGCAAGTGATTTCTGTGGGACAGAAATCTGAGAAAGTAGAGTAATGGAATCCTAGAAATGTTATGGTGATTCTACTTTTCTTTTGTCAAAATGAAAGTGCTTCTAGCCACTAGAGCTGTGCTGAGCCATACTGGAGCCAGAGGAAAAAAGGAAAATTGGTAATACCAATGCGATATTTGTGTAAAATTTGGTATGTTGTTTATCCTGGATTTTTTGTATTTTCATTTGTTAAACTATTGCATTAAATGGTATTTATATTGATTACCAAAATATGTGACACCTTTTAAATGTTGCAGTCAAGGAGACTATTTCATCCTACCCTTGGCTCTGCTAGCCGCTCAATAACAATGTTTCCTCTTTGATAGCTCTCTGCCTCCTAGGTAGGTTGGCAGTATGAGGGAGGGTCTACTTTTGGTTGCACTTTGAGACTGCGCCCTCTAGCGGGGTTCTTGCTGTCTAGGTTGTAATGCATCTGTTGATGGTGCAAAATGGGCCCCACAGAGGCATAGACTGCAGTTTTCAAGAAATGTCCTATGTGGTTCCTTTCCCACAAACATGTGCAGTTCACATTCCTACCAACCATTATACTGTATACTTAGCTAAGTTATTCCTGAAATTTAAAGACAAAACATTAATGCAGAAGAAATTCTTTTTATAGGCAAAGCAAAACCACACTGCTAAGTGAGACAATCAATCTGCCAGAAGCAGGAAGAGCAGCCCGTAATTGCGCTGGGAAAGGACATGGGAAAACTCGTTAAAGGAGGAGAAAGACTGGAAAGTGTAACCACAATCTGGGGAGGTGGAAGGATCTCGGTATTCAGGGGCGGAGGATAATTCCCAGCATGCTTATAGGGTAACTAATAATAGGCCTTGGATATGTTTCCTTCCACTCACCCAAAATACTGTTTCCTCACAGTCCTGTCATGGAGAATGGAAATAATATGAGATAGTGAACTAAAGGGAGAAATATGTACTTAATTACATGTGATTGTGTAACAGAAAAAAATAAACACAAAACCAAACGTTAAAACGGGGACAATTTTACAGGCCATTTATAAAAGTCAGGAGTACAGTGGGACAAGATTAAGGATTATACAGGTCAGCTTTATGAGATACAATTCTTTATTCCTCCCTTCTTTTCTTGGCTATTCTGAGGCTTAAAATAAAGTTGCTTAAAAAGGAAGAAAAGAAACTGCTGGTGAGAATGTAAAATGGTGCAGATGCTGTGGAAAACCATTTGATGGTTCCTCAAAAAAGTTAAACCTAGAATTACCATATGCCTCAGAAATTTTGCTCAAGTGTAAAGCCAAAGCAATTGAAAACAAGAGACTCAAATAGATACTTGTCAACCAACGTGGACTGCAGTATTTTTTTTTTATAATAGCTGAAAGGTGGAAACAACCCAAGTGGCCATCAACAGGTGAATGGATAAGCAAAATGTGATATGTACGTACAATAGCATACTATTCAGCTATAAAAAGGAATGAAATTCCAACACATGCTGCAACACGGATGAACCTTGAAAACACACTAATTGAAATGAAATAAGCCAGACACAAAAGGACACATACTGTGTGATTCCACTTACATGGAATACCTGGAACAGGCAAGCTCATGGATACAGAAGTAGGGCTGGAAGGAAGAGGGAATGGAGAGTTGTTTAATGGGTACAGAGTTTCTGAACGGGGTGATGAAAAGTTTTGGAAATAGATATGGTGGCAGTTGTTCGTATGTAATTAATGCCACTGAAATGCACACTTTAAAAATTAATATGGCAAATTTTATATTCTATATATTTTATCACAATAATAAGAAAAAAGAAAAGTAAGAAAAAAAGGAAAAACTTAAGTCAGTGTGAATATGTGTGGAATATAAACATACTTTCTGTATAATATTTAATGGAAATCAATTTTTTTTTTTTTGGAGACAGAGTCGCACGATGTTGTCCTTGATAGAGTGCTGTGGTGTCACAGCTCACAGAAACCTCAAACTCTTGGGCTTAAGTGATTCTCTTGCCTCAGCCTCACAGGTGCCTACCACAATGCCTGGCTATTTTTTGGTTGCAGTTGTCATTGTTGGTTAGCTGGCCTGAGCTGGGTTCTAACCTGCCAGCCTCGGTGTATGTGGCTGGCACCATAACCACTGTGCTTTGGATGCCAAGCCTGGAAACCAATTCTTATATTTAGAGTTGTATTCTTGATTAGATTTCACCAAAGCAACCTAGCATTAGGAGAAAATTGTTCTTCTTCCAGAAAAGTGTTAAAAGCGGTTCTAGAGAAACTGAACATTATCTGAACCATTAAAAAGTATTGAATATGAATAAAAAGCACATACATTGACCATTTCAGCTTCACCAAATTCTCTCCTCAATCAAGGCTTCTACACTGGCTATTGCAAGCCCTGTGTCTCCCGTCCTTCCTAGAGCTCATCAACACTATCATATTCCAGAAAGGGAAAGGTGATCCTGACTTCCCCCCAGGATGTCTCTGCTGTTTATGGCAGCAGTCAAGGGGCTAGGGGTTGGGAAGTGCTTCATGGATCTTCCTTTGGTGCACAATTTTGAGCTATTGTGACTTTAAATACACAAGAATGTGAAATAAAAACATTTATACTATAGCTTTTCTGTGTTTAGCTTAAAAAAAAAGTGTGATAGGCTATACCTTATTAAAAAAATCTAATTTGAATTTGATATGCATTTATATTAGGTAAGAACAGGGGTAGGGGACCTACAGTCTTAAGGCCACATGTGGGCTTCAAGGTCTTAAAGGGAGGCCTGTTGACTGAATCCAAATTTTACCAAACAAATCCTCTTATTTTTATCTTTTTTTCTTTTTCCTTTTATTAAGTCATATACACATAGATCATGAATACATTTACGCATATGTGGGATACAATGTGTTGATTCTTTTATACAATTTGGAGTGCTTACATCAAACTAGTTAATATAGCTTTTGCCTCATTTACTTGATTATTGTGTTAAGACATTTATATTTTTATTAATACATTTTGTTCATCTTTTATGTTTTTATTTTATATTTATTTGTTTAGGCAGAGTATTACTCTGTCACCTTGGGTAGAGTGCTCTGGCATCATAGCTCACAGCAAACTCAGACTCTCGGGCTTGAGCAATCCTCATGAGCTACTGTGCCCAGACTTTATTTTATTTTTAAAATAAACATATCCTCTTGTTCCTGAGCAGCAGGAACTACAGGCACACACCACAATGCCCAGGTAAGCTAGCTTTTCTATTTTTAGTAGAGAAAGGTTCTCATTCTTGCTCAGGCTGGTCTTGAATTGTTGAGCTCAGGCACTACACCTATCTCAGCTTCCCAGAGAGATAGGATTATAGGCTTGAGTTACAGTGCCCAGGCTTTATTTTATTTTTAAAATACCAAAGAACGAAATAAGTTTCTATGGAATAATCCTCCCAGACTGACTGGTACAGCTAGAACACTGGTGAGCCATAAAGTCTAAATTGACGGTTGCTATGCTGATTTAGTTCTAACTTCCCCCATCTTACTGGCTCCAGTACTAGGCTACTAGGTGAGGCTGGTTTGTGAGTGTTTATGGGGGTCGAATAAGCCAGCCTGTTAACAGCTTTTGTCAATGGTGCATTATGTTTCTGTTTGAAGCGGAATATGTGAATATGCATGTTATGCATAGCACAACAGTATTTTTAAATTCTGTCTGCTTAACAAATAGCCCATCATGTCAAGCTGAAGGAAGAAAACAGTTTCCTAATGAGGATGGGGAATTGCAATTTTATCTTGTTTCTGCTAATGATTTGCTTGCTTGGTGATACTGCAATATCAACATTAAAGAAATTCGATGTTCATCAGCATTATAACACTCAAAAGGACAGAAAACATTTTAAATTAGAGAGAGAGGTACGAAAGGAAAAGCAAAGACAACTCTTTCAAGTAGCAATAAGACCTGGAAATAATGCCACTGAATCAACTTAAAAAGTGCCCTGTATCCTCAGGGGAAAAGGGGAAGCTATTTAATGTAGATGTAGAAATTGTGAAATAGTGCATTGTCAAAGTTAGAGAATCTTAGACCCCAGTAACATTTCAAAGTACAAACAAGTGCCTCTTCCAGGAAGACATAACTGATTGGCAGTGTGAATTAGCCTTCAACCTAACAGAAGAACGTATGCCATACTTCAACAGGAAAAAAAAAATATATATATGTCGTTCAATCACTTTGGATCGATCAACTGATAATACTGGTTCAGTGCAGGTTTTACTTTTCGTTTGAGTCATAACAGAAGATTTTCTTTGCTTTGGACACTCTTGAGAACAGAACACAGGGAATAGATACCTTCAATACCATTCAAGATAAATGTCATGAAGTTGGACTGCATTTGGCAAGTTTAGTGAGCGTATATACAGATACAGACAGTGCACCTTCACTGATAGGAAAACATGAAGGGCTTATTGCCCAGATAAAACACTTATTAACAGATCCAGATGCTCTCATTTCTTTTCCTTGTATCTTGGATCAGCAAAGTCTCTGTGCTAAAGCGACTGTTTTAAGTGACACTTTGTAGTAAGTTGTTAGTATTCTTAACTGTATTCATGCACATGTAGCACAGCGTGGTCAGCTTGGTAACATGCGGAAGTTGAGCCACGAGGTATTCAGCGTGGATTTGCCCTATGATTCGAAGGTGTGTTGGTTCTCACAGTATTATCTGTCAGCCAGAATTTTCTCTCTGTGAGAGCAGATAGGTAAATTTTATGAGGAACAGAATCAGCAATGTGAATTATTGAAAGAATATTTCTCTAAGAATTCAGACTTTCTGTATGATATCATGTCAAATCAAAACAACTTGAATATTTCTTTGCAAGGTGAAACTTGGTTGATGTGTGGCAAAATACCTAAGCATTAGAAAGAAAAAGCTACTTTTTTCAAAGGACTTCTTCAAAAGGAAATTTCAGATGAACATTTTTCTCAGATGCAAAGGTTATTGATGAGCGAGATGATACACGTGAATTATTTGAAGAATATACAGCTGTTATAGACCTATGAATTGGGGAATACAATGAAAAGTTCACTGACTTTGAGAATCATGATATCACACTCAAATTAGCATTTTAGTCTCCCCTAGTTGATATCACCAGTGCACCTAAAGAACTACAGATGGAATTGATTGAGCTCTCCATAGGTGACATTTAAAAGTCATTGTGAGATGCTAAAAAAGGTCCAATTGAAATACAAAAAAATGCAGTAGAATACCCAATGCCTTTGGCAACATGCCAGAAAAATGCTTTTTTGATTTTCAACTACTTATTGCTGTAAATCTACATTCTCTTACCTAATGCAATCAAGATGCCCTTAAGATTACAAAAGATTGATACTGGCTGTGCACTGTGGCTCATGC
Organism: Galago senegalensis; assembly: GCA_963575145.1. NCBI lineage: Eukaryota > Metazoa > Chordata > Mammalia > Primates > Galagidae > Galago > Galago senegalensis. Next base: position 4,453 of record CAUYTI010004302.1, on the reverse strand, counting down.
TGTAATCCTAGCATAGTAGATACATTTTTACAAAATTGTGTACATTGTAAAGTGTATATAATTGAAGTTACTTGAATTCTTATTTGATTTGATTTGATTACCCTTATTTGATTCTAGCTAAATTAACGTGGACTTTCAACATGAAGTTTCCCCATACCCAGGTAAGACTATTGGAGGGCTGGATAAGAAATTCTGTTTATCTATTCATGAAGTCCAAGTTCTCCACATTAGCCATTTGTTGGCCTTCTTGGATTATTATAGATGCATGAAAGTATTAAAGTTTCATTAAAAATATCTATTTCTAGCTGGTGGTCTACAGAGGTTTCACTGCATGTGCAGCTGTGAGCTACAGTTCTTCACATTTTCCTAAAAACTTAACTAAATTTTGGAGACCTAATTTTGTTTGGTGTTGGAAAATTTTATTCTCTTTGAATCCAAACTTACACTTTTCTCTTCAAAAATTCCCTTGTTGGCTTGGTGCCTGTGGCTCAAGTGGCTAAGGTGCCAGCCACATGCACCTAAGGTGGCAGGTTCGAATCCAGCCTGGGCCCGCCAAACAACAATAACGGCTGCAACCAAAAAAATAGCCAGGCGTTGTGGCGGGTGCCTGTGGTCCCAGCTACTTGAGAGGCAGAGGCAGGAGACTCGCTTGAGCCCAGGAGTTGGAGGTTGCTGTGAGCTGTGATGCCATGGCACTCTACCCAGGGGGACAGCTTGAGGCTCTGTCTCAAAAAAATTTTTTTTCCTTTGTTATTTTTAGCTTTTTGCCAAGTCCCGGTGTGTGTATTATCCCATTTTTTTCCTTGACTGTTTCATGTTTTTTATGTTTAGAAAGGGTTAAAGGGATTTCCTTACTCAGTAAATCAGGTATAAATATCCTACATGTGTGCAGTACCCACCCCAAGTAAACAGACTTGCTGGTGTCATTTAGGCGCCTGTGTGAGTGCCTGTCCAGTGTGTGCAGACACGCATCTCTCTGCGCTTCTTACAGAGAAGCAGCAGCCAGAATGAATGACAGGCAGGGTGGTCTGTTTGAGGGAGGGGCACCTTAAAACCGAGTGGGTGCACACACAGTGCTGATATTTACACTTTTATATAAACAGTGATGTGATAGTGCACATTTTGTAAAGACAGTTAATTTTGTGTACGTTTTAAAGTATCTTCAACACATGTATTAGTTTCTAGATTTGCATTTTCAGAAATTTCAAGGGTTTCATTGTTTTGATGCCTGAGAACTGTAACCTTTGGTGTGATGTTTGGTTAGGTCTAAAATGGATGAAATTCCTCCCAATTTAACAAGATAGTGATCATGTTGAACTGCAAGGAGTCTTTGGCAATGGCTTTGTGTGCACGTTTGGGTTCATAGCTCGTTCAGCTACCAGAGTTATGCTTGAAGTTACAGTCACAGATACTAAAGGCCCAAATGATGGCACTTCTACATGGCACTTCCTGGCTACACATAGCTGTTGGATCTCAGACGGGAAAAACTCCCCTGCATAGCAATTCAAGGGTGTGTGAGCACCAGTGACCAGCCCCGGTTCCTTTAAGAAAGTAAGGTGAGAGCTGCACAGAGGGAGGCTCCATCACACCCTGTGCACACTTGTACACCTTCTTGGTCACTCTACCCTAGAGATGGAAGAGATGATCGCACTCCTCAGATAAAAAGGCAGGTTCTGGAGAACAGAGGGACACCAGCAATTACCGTTCAAATACACACACGATATTCCGGGAACACTTACACATTCACCATGTGAGCTCCTCAGAATACATATGTGTTTTTTTGTTCAGTTTCATCTCAGCAACTGTGTAATATTGATGGAATATGTGTGCTTTCCTGAAAGGAAGGTCCTGTTTTAATGCAAATATTAACAAAGTAGTTAAGAAAACACAAGGAAATAACAAAGAAATATGACCTGCGGGGAGATGGTTTCTGAAATTATATATCTTTCCTGTGAAGCATTAGTTGTTTTAAGAGCACTAATGTTGATATTTCTTATAGAATGTGGGTGTGTAAGGTAAAACATTCTCATTGCCCAGTATGAACTTTATTTTGTCAAGTACTTTAAATATATATATAGCCGTTTAGTCCCTAACATATTTCCTCAAATGTATTTTTTAATGGGGGGAGTGATATTTCTGGGAATATTCTTGCTTGAAGGCTGACAGAAACTTTTAGTGAATTATCTGTAGCAGAATAGAATACATTTTATTTAAAAAATGCCTTCTTGAAAGGTGATTCTATAATTTCTCAGACAAAACCTTTCTAGGGTCTATGAGCCCTCCACGTCAGGGAAATCTTTAAAGTATCTCATGTTGTACAAATAAACTATTATTTTCACGGCTCTATGATGAAGTACAGCTGGCCACAGGATACTGAATGAAGTCTTTGGCATAGTGTGAGATCACTTACCAAAATTCCCTCAGAACCTGGATTTTAAAATCATTTTTTCCCATAGGCCTAATTTTATAACAAGGGGCTGATTTTGAAGGATCTCCCCACCCCTCTTTGTATCTTTAAGTAGTAGAATTAGAGGAGGAGAAGGACTGGGTTCTCGGGTAGCACCGAGTTCCTATTTCTGTATCCTATTATTGTAATAGGTTTTCAGATCTCAGTGACACCTTGATGTGTAAAATTCAAGTCCATGTCTCTCTAAATTGTGCTGGGACCGTCTGGCAGGTCGCTCACATGATGACAGATTTGCCTCAAGAACCAGCACAGAGATGCAGCTTAGAGACATCTGGTCTCTTGCTCTCCTATGTCTCTTATCAGACTGACTGATGGAATCACCACTTTCCTTGGTACAATTGTTTTGCATGTGAAGGGTTATGAATGGTGCTTCCTGCTTAGCACTGCTGTTATTTTTCATCTCTTATTTTTAGAGTATTATTTTCCCTTCCTTATGGTCTACTTTTCTTTGGTCATTCCCTCTTAAAACATTAGATTGGTTTTGACCATTTCCTTAATTTAATAAATACAGCTTCATGTTATAGAACTCTTCTCTCCTCTCTTAGAGAGATGTCATCACCAAGCCAAGAGCATGCCACCCTAGTATTGCCCCTTGCTTTGCTCTCAGAGGCTGACAGTGGAGCTTAAGGAAGGAGAGTTATCCATCTCCCCTTGGGCCACGCGCTTTTATTCTATTGGCTGGAGTCTCCGTCTTTTTTTTTTTTTTTTAAACTTTTCTTTTCCTTTTCCTTCTTCCATCTTTGATGACAACACCTGCGGCACAGGAGAAGAATTCTTGCTAACATTGAGGCATTGCATTTATCTCTTCCTTTTCATCTGCTGGGTCTATTACTCTGTCATGTTACAGGATTAGGTTAGTCACATGAGGCCTGTTCCTTACAGACCATTCATTCTGATGACTTCCAGGGTGTTTGTGAATTTATTGTGTAATGAATTCTTTGATCATATTTTTCAAGTATAGCTCATAGATTTGCCGTATTCAGAAGGATTTCATTTTTCAAATGTACCTACTTTATTTGCCCCATCCCTGCTTATTTTTAAAAAGGGAACTATTTCAAATATATAGAAAAGCACCAAGAATCATCTGACAAGATAACATTCCATTTTCAGCACATATTTTTTACAACTCTGTTGATAGACTTATATATCTATTTTTAATATTTTGCTGTTACAAATAGCAGTGCAGAGAACATTGTGTACAGGTCTCTTTGGTGACCCTTGTGAGAGTTTCTCTGTTAGAGTATGTGACTAGGACTAGAATTGCTGAGTCAAAAGTAGGCCTCGCTTTGATTTTATTAGGTAGGCACGTTTTTCACCAACATTGTACCAATTTATAATGCCATCAGCAGTTTCTGAGAGTTCAGTGCTTCAGTTCCTTGCCAACACTTGGTACCATCAGACTTAAAATTTATTGCTAACTTCACGGCTGTGAAATGGTATCATGTTATGGTCTTAATTTGCATTTTCTAGATGATTGGTTAGAATGACCAGGTCATTAGCTATTCATTCATTTACCATTTACTCATTAGCTATTTATGTTTCTTTCTCTTTGACTACTCTCTGTGTCTTTGGCCTATTTGTATATCGAGCTTTTGTTTTCTTATTTTTTAGAGTTCTTGGTAAATTCTCGATACCATCCACTGATGGTTGTATTTGTTAGACTTTCTCTCGGCCTTTTAGCCTGTCTTTTCTTATTTATGTGGCCTTTGAAACACCAAAGTTTTATTTTTAAAATGTAGTCAGTAGTAAAAGCATTTTCTTTATTGTTTGCACTTTTGATGTCTTGTTTCAGAAATATTTTTCATCTCGCAGACATTAAGGGCAGTCTCCCCTACTTAGAAATGTTTTAAATAATTGTATTTCACTTTTTGTTCTTTTAAACCACAAAAATTTCTGTGTATTTTAGCCAAGATTGTTAAAAAATGTTTTAAAATAAATATGCATGTGTTTAACCAGTCATCTTTACCACAACCATTTATTGAATAG